>PVIR01000815.1:67004-150317 GCA_004026965.1 Petromus typicus | reverse complement strand
GTGTGGAGACCCACACCCAGCAGCAACCAGTACCACATACCACAGTGCCGGGCGTGGTGGCTCACGCCTGTAATCCCAGCACTCGGGAGGCAGAGGCAGGAGGATTGTGATGTGAGTTGGAGGCTGAGCTCAGGGCCAGCCTGAACCACAAAAAGCGAGACCCTGTCTCAAAAAACCTAAAAAAAAAAAAAAAAGAAAAAAAGAAAAGTTTAAAGATGCTGGCTACAGAATTAGAGCTGGAACACTTTAGTCTATTCTATCTGGGAGATTCTGGCCAGAGCTTAGACCAGAAAGCCAGTAAAGTCCAGGCTTGGGAAGTTGCTGCTAGGAAGAAGGGTTACATTGGCTGTTGGACCCAGACGATATGTGTTACAGCATGGCAGAAAATCTGCATTTTGCTCATGTCCAGACTTTACCCGAGACTGAGATTTGGACTACTTAAGTCTTGCAGAAGTGATTTCAAAGCAGCTGAATATTGAACAGTAGCATGGCTACTCTAGGGAGCATTTAGCCAGATCTATGTTAAGAATCAGAAGCAAAGAGTCCATCAGAATGATTTAAAACAGTTTGAGTTTGGCCAGAAAGAAGCTCTAGTAAAACAGTGGACAGCAAAGATAGAGCAGAGGACATCTTGATGTCTCAGAAGAAGCACAATCGAAAAAGTGGCCTGAGGGCATCAGAGAAAGCAGTAGGATTCCACCCTTTGCAGTCTCAGAGTTGTAAAATTGAAAATTTTTCTTTGAGAGAAAGCCCCAGAGCACTGTGTTTGAGCGTTGTGTTGCAGAACGGTGGTTGCCTAGGGGAGTTGTTCCAAAATGGAAGAAACCTAGAGAATTAGTTCCTTGGGACTGGGTTCAGAGTACTCAGCAATTCAGGCACCTGACCCCTACAGCCAAGAGCTTAGGAAGCCTGGCTTCCTTTCTCTGTCTGGCAGCAGACTTTGGCATCAATCACATGGTGCTGGTTTTAGGTGCATGCAGAATGTAAGAGTTATGGGGTCAGGAAGACTTCCATCCAGATTTCAGGAGGCCTATGATATCAGGCAGTGTGCCCTGAGAGGGCAGGGTGTAAACATGGGAGCGAGAAGCCAAAGGTGCAATGGAGACCCTCAGAAGTTAAGAGAAGTCAGGAGCATTGATCATCTAAGGAAAACTGCAAGGAGGGCACAAACCTGGGTAATGAGGAAAAGGCTTAAAGATCCAAAGGCATCCTGAGTTACCCCAGGTGTGGCATTTTATTAGAAATTTCATTACGGAACTAGCTCAGCAGATGAAACACCAGTGTTACAAAGCATATTGATTCCATGTTCCAGCCAAAGCTGCTTTTAACACCTGGGAAGCCAAACTACAAGAATAATCACGAGGACCAAAGATGTTCCAATCAAAATGGGAAGGATCTGGGTGTTTTCAATCTTCTGGCAGTTTAAACGGTGACTTCTTCCTGGGTCAACTTTGTTTTCACTTAGTCTTTCACTAGGTCTTCTCTCTATCTAGATGTATAGGCACCAGAAGTTGACAGAAGGAAAAGATAATAGGTTTCCTAGTTAATTTACCCTCACCAACTTCGAAGATATATAGGAATCACAAACAGAAAAAAGAAACTGGTATCGAAGGCAAAATGGAACAGTAAAGACAGCACCTTGCAGAGAGATAGAAGTCTATGTCTAGCTTCAGCTGACACAAATCACATCAACATGAGTTACTCGCAGACCTCACTTTCCCAATCTATAAAATGAAAGGATGGCAGTAATCTCATAGTCTTTGGCCTGATAAGGTAGAAAAACAAAAGCTGGAACTTCAAAGTCTCAGCCTTTTAAAAGATCTCAGGACAAGCCAAGTGAACCAATTCAGAAAAACTGATTCTGCCTTAGATCCAGAATGCAATACACAGAGCGCTTCATTGCAGCAGCTGTAACAAGACGGCAATAATAATCTGGAGGCACTCCCTTTCAGCCGCTATTATAGAGAACAGGTTCATTTCCATTTTCTCACCTTGCTCTAGCTCACAGGGCAAAACCTGTGAACCAAGGAGTCAGGATGCCAAGAGAGGCTCATTCCTGGCATTTCCTCCCTTCTCATTCCCTGGGTCAGGCCCAGGAGCTTAGAAGAGCACCATGAGGTAAAGGGCAAGGTAAGGCAAAGATAACATTTGTGCTCTGTTCTCCCTGGGATGTAGACTATCAAGCATGCTGAAAGGACTATGGGG
Source organism: Petromus typicus (assembly GCA_004026965.1). NCBI lineage: Eukaryota > Metazoa > Chordata > Mammalia > Rodentia > Petromuridae > Petromus > Petromus typicus. The sequence goes on along the minus strand of PVIR01000815.1, from coordinate 148,112 downwards.
CCTTCAAGATACACATATAAAATGAATTAGCAAAAAGAATATTTTTAGTTTATGGTGGTAAAAAAGATAGTTCTACACAAAAAAACTACTTCTAGTTTAGGAATCTTAGGAATCACTGAAGTGATGAGCTGAACTGTTCAGTTTTTATACTCTAATCTCCCTTAGACCCAATCCTTACTCAATTTCTTATACTGGCTCCTCATATATACTTCCCCCAAATACAGTACTGGGAACTGAACATATGGGAATGCGAACTACATCCCAACCCCTTTTTCTTTCCTTTTTTTGGGGACAAGGTCTTATTTATTGGCCTGGCTGGCCTCAAACTTAGAATCTTCCTGCTCTAACCTCCTCAGTAGCTGGGATTATAAACATATGCCACTGTGTCCAGAAATTTCTTGCTTTTAAGAGGTTCAAACATGGAGAAGAAGACAGATGGCTAAATGAAACAAAGGCCTGTATAAAGTGCTAGGGAGGCACAAAAATGAATGCGACTACCTCTAGAGAGATGAGGGCAAAGGTTATGTCACTGAAAAGGTGACATGTAAAATGGGTCATGAAGGACGTACACATAGGATACAGAAGATGGGAAGACTCTTCCTGACAGAGGGAACAGAAACTACAGAGACTTCAGACATGAAAATGTCTATCATGCTTCAGGAACAGCAAGCAGGTCAGCAGAGCTGGAGCACAGGATGGGTAAGTATGGCATCCTCGTGTTATTTAGGACTTTACTGCTCAAATGAGACTAAAAACTTCCAAGAGAAGAAAAGAAGAAAAAGAAGTGTGAAAAAGCAAGTAAAGGGGCACATAACATATCCCACTTCCTCTATCTTTCTCCAAACTCTGCCTTACATATATATTTTTTTCTTTCACCACATACACACATGCCCGACAACTGAGAAGAAAAAAAAATAAAAACACAAACTAAGGTCAATAGATCAGAATCTCTAGCTCAAAAGAGAAGAGCACAACCCAGAAAACAGGCATTCAGTACTAATTTACAAAGATCTAATGAACGACAGCAGCTTTGCAGTTTAGAACAGGTAGAAAATCTCTTCCCATCACTCAAACCCATTCGAAGGATTTAATTCCAAGCCTTTTCACACTCAAACTCACTTCTACTGAGCCATCTCCAGTGTCAATCCCCTGAGTACACTATGGGAGCTGAAGTACGAAAGACAGTCCAACAAATCCAGAGCTACCTTGCTCTTTAAAAGCGATTCCACAGAGCCAGAAATTTAGTTTAAGTACTACCATGCCTATGTGGCAAGCACAAGAACCTGAGTTCAATCCCCAGTTCTGCAAAAATAAAAATAAAAATGATTCCAGTCATAGCTATACAGTTACATCAAGCTAAACACAAAAATAAATTTCAGATGGAAAAAAAGACAACACAGTTGTCTCCCAAGCAGGACTTCAGCCATGCTGAAAATCCTTAGTTTACTGACATAGGAAGGATGGCAGATAGGTCAAGGTAATAAGGCCAAAGAAGCCATGGAAGCAAGACACACAAGACCTGAAGTCCATAACTAACTACACTGGGAAATGATGAAGTAGAGAAAGCACGGACTTTTAGAGTTACATCTGAGTTCTAATAACAAACCATCACAAGCTCACTTAGTTCACTGAACTTCACTCTCCTCCTTTGTAAATGAAAATAATAATAGCATTTAAACACAAGGCATTACTGGAGGTACTTAATGAAGAGTAGAAACCACCTCACCTGATACACACAGTCAATGTTTAGATAATCTTACTTCCTTTCTCTTTACCCATGGCCACAGTGTTGCACAGCTGCTCCCTGAGGAAAGGGTGGCCCAAATTAAAACACAGCATATCCTGGACTTAGGCAATGCACAGTCCAAGATAAGTAACCACCAAGAATTCTGTCAGAACTCAGAAAAACAAAGCTAAAGTTCCATTTGCAATGTACTCAAAACAGTGGATAAGGCAGAGATCAATAATCAATTGTAATAACATATACAAGCCTGTTTTTGTCCATTCAGTCTGTCAAAACAGACAAATACCATAGCCCGGCTAGCTTAAACATTCATTTCTCACAGCAATGGAGGCTGGGAAGCCCATGATCAAGGAACTACCAGAGTACTTGATGAAGGCCCACTTCCTTTCTATTTGAGGGGAGGGCTTTGGACTTAAACCAGTCTTTGCACTGAGCTACATTCCCTGCTTGATTTTTTGTTTTGTTTTGTTTTGAGACAAAATCTTACTATGTCACTGAGCTGCTCAAATGAGGCTAGAACTTGTGATCCTCCTGCCTTACCCTTCCAGAGTGGTAGGATTACAGGCATGTGCTACTATGTCCATCTCTCAATTGGCCATATTTGCAGTCTTCCTGTGGTAAAAGAAGCAAGGGAGCTTTCTGAGGGTCTCTTCTATAAGAGCGTTAATCCCATTTAGGAGTGCTTGGTCTTCATATCCTTCTAACCCACTAAAGGCCCCACCTTCTCTTATAATCATGTTGGGAGTTAGGATTTCAACATATGAATTTTGGGATGACATAAGCACTAGGTTTAGGGGCTGAGGATTTAGCTTCCAGCATCTGCCTCACACGCAAAAGGTCCTAAGTTCAATCCTGAGTACCAAAAAAACCTAAAACTGTGTAGGTTTGGGGAGGTAGCTCAAGTGGTACCATGCTTACCTTGAAGACACTCAGTTTATCAAACTCTGTCTCATCTTCTCATCTTCCAATCATGTTCTCTCATGCAAAATAATTTATATATTCCAACAGCTGCAAAAGCTTTTGTTAAAATTTTCATTTCATTTTGCAAAGATATCAACTTGCTCCAGCATCAACTGTAAAGCTTGAAAACTGAAGTCTCATGTAAATACCTAAATCAGATATGGATGAAACTAAGGTAAGATTCATACTGAAGCAAACTATTCTTCAGCCGTGCACCTGTGAACGAGAGTGATGCACTTCAAAATATAATGATGGGACAGTCAAAGGACAAACATTTCTATTCCAAAATGGAGAAACAAGAAAGAAGAAATGTGTAATGAGTCCCAAGTAAGTCCATACAAAAGGCAGGCTCCATGGGAGTTTAAAGCTCAGAAGTAATCCTCTTTGGTACAAAGGCCAGGAATTCTACCTTTAGGACCTGCTAGGTTGTGGTCCTGTCCACTCAGTTTTGCAGGCAGGGGTTGGGTCCCCAAGCCTATGGCTAGTTCTGCCCCCAGAGATTTCCATCACATTATCCTGATGGTTTTAGGAAGAGGTCACATGATCTGTTGAAAACTGGGTCTTAGTCTCCTCTTCTGAAACCCAAAAGTCAGCACTGGTGACCTCTGAATCACCTCCCAGTTCATACTCTTATCTTGAGGGATAGAGTTAGCTTCTGTTGGGATGGCTGATGAGGGTGCTTGTTCACAACCATATTAATCTCCTTATCAAATAGTCACTTCGCCACATAATTAGTGTTTTCTTCCAAACACGTCTTCTCACTTTTTTGCAATTTGGATAGCTGAGAAGTTTACAAATCTTTAACTTATACTTCCTTTTCTGCTTAACAGTTCCTTAAGTCATTTCTTTCCTATTGCATTTTTCTCTAAATAGGAAGGAGGAGCCAAACTGCACCTTCAGAAAATTTGCTTAGAAAATGCTTCAGTTAAATATCATTTCACTAGGTACCACGGTGTTAAGGTCACCCTAAATCTTGGACTCGGTCTCCTGGATCTCATGTGACAAGACTTAACACCTTGAGAAAAACTGTCTGCCCTTGAATATTTGGTCCACCTGTCAAGGAAAGAGAACACAGACCTTTTCTGGAATGTATACCATTTTCTCTTAACTCTGGATTCATGCTCAGCTGATCTTTGATTGATGGGATTCAGCTATAGACTATTTTTGTCCCCTCCAGATTCATATGTTGAAATTCTAACCCCTAAGGAGATGGTACTAGGGAGGTTGGACCTCTGATAGAGGATTAGGTCCTAAGAACAGAGCCCTTATAAATAGGATTAGTGATTAGTGACCATTTAAGTGACAGTGAGAAGATACTGTCCATGAACCAGGACACGACCTCTCTCTATAGACAATGAACATTCTGGTGCTTTGATCTGGGAGGTGCCTTGATTTGATGATTTCCCAGCCTCTATGAAAAATATTTGTTCTTTAAACCACTGAGTCTCTCTATATATAATATATATTTTTCCTGCCTCTGTTTCCTGAGTGCTGGGATTACAGGCATGTGCCACCACACCTGGCATTGTGGTATGTGGTTACCTGGAATCGAACTAGGGACCTTGAGCTTACAAGGCGGGTGCCAGAACCACTGAGCTAAATCCCCGGCCCTAGAATTGTCTTTCTTAACCCCATTTACTAAACTTATACTTCTCCATGTTTAGGTCTCAATTTATATGTCACCTCCTCAGATCATGTCAGATTTTTCTAAACAATATTAAGAAGTATTAAGCTCTGTCACTTTACAAACAATATTGTTTGCCTGCTACATGGACTCTCTTGTCACCCAGAGGACTTTATTGCAATTTTGTTTCACGTTGCCCTGCCTACTACACTAGGAGACCAGGAACAACATCTTTCCTATTCAGCATACTGATTCCCAGGGCCTAGTACGGTACCTGGCACAGAGGTAGCACCCAATGTTAAAGTAATGGCTGAATATTTGGATGAATAAAGGAATGACAAAACTCCTGTCCCAAATAATTCTGGGACACTGGGATTCAAAACTGTCATCTCTAAATTGAGAATACTTATTTTTTTTACTAATCTCTTAATATTGCTTATAAATGACCATGAGTGAAAACTGACAGCAAAATTAGTGAACAACAGAATAAAAAGCTGTGTGATAGAAAATGAGATGAAATAAGGTCATGAAGTAGAAAATTCTTGCCCTGTTCCATATATGCCATACTAAAGATTATAGGTTATTAACCTGCAGGATAGCCCTTTATCCAACTTGTGCTCGCTAATTTCACATGAATTTATGGTAGAATAATCCTGCCACATCCATCTACTAAGCAAATCTTATAGCCAACAGATTCATAGGCCTTCTTCCCGTCTTCAGGTTTGCCCTATTTTCCTAAACTATATGAGATAATCAGTATTACAAGTGTCCCTAGTGATAGCTGTCAAAATAAACTTTTTCACTACAGAAAGTTACAAATAGGGAACTATGATTTAGAAAAGACAGAATTAGGAGGCCAAAAAAGCCTCAATTCTAGTCTGGCTTGCTGTGTGACACTGGGTTACTTAGTCAATCTTTCTGAGTTTGAGTAATCTCCTCTGTAAAATGGCAACAAGATTATAGGAAAGATTGTAGCAATACATATAAAGCATCTGATATAATGCCTTGAGTACAATACATGTTTATTTTTAAAAAATAAATTCACCCAGGTCATAAATGTACTACTTTCTCAAAACACTAAGCACTTTTACCTGACCCAGTAGAGCCCAGAGGTCCATCAGGCCAGAAGCTACTCATGCAGACATGGACCTGCGCTGCCTCCGCAAAAGGGATGGGCACGTTGCTCTGTTTTCATTCTTCCTCACTGCTGTCTGAGCACTGAAGAAATTACCAGTAGTCAGGCTAGGGCTGTGGGGGGAGCCAGGAGTGACTAAGACTCTCCCAGAACTTTAGATCTATTATTAGGCTGATCACGTGCCTAGAGAAGCTCAGGACTGTTGTCTGCAAACTTGGTAACCTATAGCCCAAGACAGGCAATTCTGGGTTGGGTATGTTTCAGACCAAAGATTATACACTGGTGCCCAACCTAAATAGTGAAATATGGGATCACCAGATGTAAAAATTAACCACAGGAGTCGTTGAAGGAAACATCAAAATAAATCATACACCCTCCTCAACCTGCTAGCTTTATGTTACAGTAAGCCTCACATGGAGCTTAGCCTTTTTAGGGATCTCACTTTGCCTTTAGAAATATCTTCACATACCCACTCAAGATTAAACACTGGACAAGGCACTGCAGTCTAGGCTCATCTGTACATCTGAGATTAAGGAAGCTGGATCAGATGACTCTTCTATCTTGATGAACTTGTTCACAGATCTTCCTCTTAAAATCCCACCCCTGATTTATATTAAACCAAACTCTAAAACACTATTCTAGAGACAACGAGACAGAGCCCTCAGGTGTGCTACCTCTGCCATCAGCCTTACTCAGTCCATCAGGAAGAGCGGAGACGAACATAATGGACAGGGAACAAGCCACTGCAACCTCTCCAAATCCTAACACCTCCAGCCCAGAGACTGCCATTATCTCATAGCACACAGCAAGGGGCTCAGTAAATGAAAGCAAATGATGGCATGGGATAAGTATGTGGGATGCTAACTGCCAGTTCCGGTAAGTCCCTTAGAGGACAAAGCTGGAGCAGAGGTCTGAATGCCTTAAAATGAAATAGACAGGAAAAAAAGGAAATGAGTCTATGTTTCCTGCCTTCCCCAATCTTAGCACTACCATCAGAGGAAAAAGCAAAGCAGGACATCTGTAGGAAACCGACCAAGAATCACAGTTACTAGGTAGCAGATATGAAATTTAAATACAGTTTGATATTTGTGTGTGTAGATTGTCTGTGTGTGTGATTTTCTTCTTTTTTTTCTAGTGTTTACTCTGCCAACAAGCTCCATGAAGAAGATTCAAGAAATGACTGTTTCCAAAAAGTCAGGAAAGCCTTGTGACAGCTTCAGGTTCTTGGTCAGCTCACTAGGCTCCATGAGGTGTGGACCTACACACACACAGACATAGACACACACACACACACCATGGCTCCAGCGAACATGACCATATATAGAATTGAGGTAAACTTAAAAACTGCATTGTCTTATCACATCAACCTCATGAACTGAGAAAGAAAAGAAGAAAGAATAGAAATGCGAGTGAAGAAGGAAGGGAAGAAGAGAGGGGAGAGGGAAAGGAAGGAAATAACCCAATGGATGGAAAATTGAGAAAAAAGTTGAATATATCACAAAACAGGGGCTGAGAATGCTACCTACTTGCCAAATAGGCACAAGCCCCTAGGTATGATTCCCCTACACCAAGAAAAAAAAATCACAAAATAATGAATAAATAAATATAGATATAGATATAGATATTTGCGCATTAACATACATATCATATGTTTTCATATACATGAGCAAATATGCTAATACTACTTTAGTCATTAAAGGTATATAAATTAAAAGTACGTACTTACCGCAGTGACTAAAATGAAACAAAAAGCAAAATACTAGGCATTTAAAAAGATGTTAAATCATCCCAGAACTTTGTTGCTTAAAAAAAATTTTATTTTTTCATAAAGATACTGATGACCAGGAATCATGAGTATTTAACTGAGAAGTGTGGCTCAAGAACCTCTCATGAAGTTTTAGCACTGTAGCCATCTGACTGAGGCTGGAGGACTTGTTACCACAATAGCCCTCTTATACCCTAGTCTCTGTGGAGTGTTGTCAAGAAGCCTCAGTTCCCCAGCTGAGCTCTTCCATCGGCTGCTGGAATGTTCTAACAATATACTGATGAAATTCTCCCAGAATGAGCAATCCAAGGAACACAGAGAGAACAAAGAGGAAACCACAGTCCTTTTACAATCTAGCCTCTGAAGTCAGACACCATCATTTTCACTTCATTCTATTTGTGGACATATTTTAAAACCAAATACATCTACTTTAGCAAAGACTGTGATGGTGCCTACTGTAGAGCACAGGTATCTGTCCAAGGTTTCCCTAGTGCTACCCTCTTCTTGCTAATGCTGACTAGCATGATGTCATCTATGTAATAGAGCAAAGTGAGAAGTCTATGAGATGGTCCAGATCTCTTCTGACCACATAATGACAAGCAGGAGAGGGATACAAGTGTTTAGATAGCCCTGATCAAAATTATAAAGGTTGGGCCAGGCATTTAGCTCAGTGGTTCCAGTGCCTGTCTCGCAAGCACAAGGACCCAGGTTCAATCCTCGGTTACCTGAGTGTGGAGACTCACACCCAGCAGCAATCAGTACCACATACCACAGTGCCGGGCGTGGTGGCTCACGCCTGTAATCCCAGCACTTGGGAGGCAGAAGCAGGAGGATTGCTGTGATGAGAGCTGGAGGTTGAGCTCAGGGCCAGCCTGAACTACAAAGCGAGACCCTGTCTCAAAAAAAAAAAAAAAAAAAATTATAAAGGTTATCTGTTCTACATGGATGGAAAGTGTTTTTTACTGAGACAAAAAAGAATGTATTCACAAAATCATTGGTCCCATGCTGTATTATAACCTGCTCTAGCAAAGATTCCACTTTCATCACAGCAGCCACAGTCAGGGCTATTAAGTTAAATATGCTGAAGTCTCATCTAGTTTTGCAAGGGGAAAACTGATGAATTAAATGTAGGTATAAAAACCACTATCCTACACCCTTTAAGAATATTTAGTAACACTAATCTCTACTATCTTTCCCAGAAAGTAATACTGGTTTTATTCATTCACTGTTTTGGCCACAGGAGAAAGAGGGAGTTTCAAAGGCTTTCATTTGGCCTCCCCACTATGAAAACTCTTACTCAGCAGGCCAAGGATCTGATGTGGTCGCTGCTCCAACTGCTGAGCTTGTCAATCTCAATTATATATGTGGGGATAAGGAAAATGACCACTAAGGGAATCTGAGGAATTTACTTCTAAACATTACACAAAAAAGCAAAAAGATAAATATATATTAACATATTACACAAAAGAAACCAGACATGATCTCATTTATATAAAATGTGAAGAATAGGCAAATTCATAGAGGCAAAAAGTAGATTAATGGTTTCAAGGGCTGGAGAACAGGGAGTGGCTGCTTTAATGAGTGTAGGATTTCTTTTTTGGAGTGATAAAAACCGCTCTGGAATTAGAGGTGATAGTTTCACAAAATAGTTTGTAAAACCACAGAACTATATAAGCTTTAAAGCAGGAAACTATGTTATATCAACTGTACCTCAATTTAAAAATAATGAATGACTGCTGATTGCCTAGAGAAATGGCTGGTGTGTGGAGCAGCTTTCCTCCTCACTCAGTTTACAACACTCTAGCATGCACAGCCATGATCAAATGCCTAGACTACAAATACATTCTATCATTTCCATTAGCCAATACATTATAAAACAACATCTTCCTGTTTTTTAGTCCACGCTGAAATTAGAAACACTAGCTAGGCATGGTAACAGATGCCTGTAATTCCAGCAACACAAGGCTAAAGCAAGAGAATGGCAATAAGTTCAAGGCCAGTCTGGTCAACACAGTAAGTTAAAGGCCAGCCTGGGTTGCATAGTGAAAGTCTATTTCAAAACAAAGCAAAACAAAATATTAGAAATATGGTTTCTTCAAAGAAAAAAGGTACAGCTTGGTTTCAGGCCTAAAAAAGGTCTTTGGAGGAGCCCAGTGTGGCAGCACATCCCTGTAATCCCAACACTTGGGAGGCTGAGGCAGGAAGATCATTGAGTTTGATCATCTTCCCTCAGCAAGACAACCCTCCCAGCTGTCTAGCCACAGGGAAGCTGGCCCTGAGCCCTGGACTACATAAGTAGAATGTAAATCTGTTGACCAATGAAGGGCCAGCATTCTCCGAGCCACAGTGATTACTTTAGGGTATGCATACAACTCAAGCCAAAATCATACTCAGGATTACCTGGAAAGAAATATTAGCCTTCAACAGTGATAAAATTATGTCCTTAAATTAACTGATAGAATTAATATTTGAATCTAATATCTTTAATACTATATGGGAAGATCTTGCTTAAGAATGACACAAAAGCCACGTATGATAGCACATGCCTGTAATCCTAGCACTTGGAAGGTTGAGCCAGGGGGACTGGGAATTTGAGGCCAACCTGGGCTACATAGCAAGCTTAAGAACAACCTGAGCTATAGGTTCAAGACTTTGTTTCTAGAAAAAGAGGAGGGGGCATCAAAGCAAAGAAAAACAGAGAAAGAATGGGTCCTAATAATATTTTAACTCCCCCTATCTACCTGTGTCTTAAAGTAGATATATTTCTAGGGTACTAAATTAACTTCATTCAATAAAATCCCTCTCTTACTTAAGTCATCCTGAGATGTCACTTGCAAGAGTTGCAACAAATGTAAAATTACTTGAGAAAAATTGAAAGCCATCCATGAATAAATTTTAAACCTTTTCTATGAAAACTTAAGCCTCCTTGATTTTACATTACAAGCATTAAATGTATAGCATTTTATAGTTTCCAAATCACTTATCCATTGATAACCTCAACTTTTTTTTTTTTTTTTTTTTTGTTTTTGAGACAGGGTCTTGCTTTGTAGTTCAGGCTGGCCCGGATCTCAGCCTCAAACTCACATCACAGCAATCCTCCTGCTTCTGCCTCCCAAGTGCTGGGATTACAGGTGTGAGCCACCACACCCTGCACTGTGGTATGTGGTACTGATTGCTGCTGGGTGTGAGTCTCCACACCCAGTATTGTTATGTGGTTACCAGGGATCGGAACCCGGTCCTTGCACTTGCAAGGCAGGCGCCAGAACCACTGAGCTAAATCCCCGGCCCAACCTCACCTTATCTTCAAAAGCAAAACAACTCAACATAGTCAGCATTCACATAGCACGAATAAAAACATTCAAACTCAGAGGTGTCTGGACTTAAGTTATCCAACTTGAAATTAAGGCTTCTGTCCCCAAAAAGGGAGTAATTTTTCACTATTCATCACTACTTTGCACATTTCTCTGCAAGCCATATGCATAGCTGGGAACTGATGGGTTCAGTACAGGCTTGCTACCTGACCACATCCTCCCCTGACCCCTGATATCTTTGCCTTATTTCAATCAGATCTCAACCCTCTTCTTTTTCTCATAGGCTGAGACATAAGCCAATGGCATACATCCAACTAGAGGCACACAAGAATATGTCACTCACTGACTAACATCCCTGAAAGTCAATGGTTTGAGTCTTTACAAAGACTCTAAACTTGTCAGCTGCACCTTCCTGGATGGGATCTGAGGAGTAAGAAATGTCTAATATGAGTCAGAGATTTAGCTCAGTGGTTCCGGCGCCTGCCTGGCAAGCTCAAGGTCCTGAGCTTGTGAATGTCCATGCAAGGTCCATGCTATGTGAATGCTGACTATGTTGAGTTGTTTCACTTTTGAAAATAAGGTGAGGTTATCAATGGATAAATGATTTGGAAACTATAAAATGCCATGCATTTAATGCTTGTAATGTAAAATCAAGGAGACTTAAGTTTTCATAGAAAAGGTTTAAGATTTATTCATGGACGGCTTTCAATTTTTCTCAAGTAATTTAACATTTGTTGCAACTCAATCCCTGGTAACATCATACAATAATGCCAGGCGTGTGACTCATACCTCATCAGCAATCAGTACCACATACCACAGTGCCAGGCATGGTGGCTCACACTTGTAACCCCAGTACTTGGGAGGGAGAGGCAGGAAGCTTGCCATGAGTTCAAGGCTGAGTTCATGACCAGACTAAACTACAAGGTGAGACCCTGTCTCAAAAAAAAAGCAATGTCTTCTAAGATGCATGTATGGTAAGGAGCTGAACACAGCTAACAGTAGTTAAAACAATGTAAACTATCCTTTCATACAGGGGTCTTAAGTTTTAAAAATCCAAACAGCATATTGTCAAGGGCTTAAAAGTACATGAGACTCATGCTACTTATAAAAATTAACTTAAAATGGATCAATAAACTAAATGTAAGAGCTAAGACAAAACTTTTAGAAGAAAACATAGGTATAAATTCTTATGATCTTGACTTTGACAGCAAAATCTTAGATATCACATCAAAAGTATGAGCAACAAGAGAAAAAAATAGACAAATTGGATGCTATCACAACTATGAACTGAGGATATAGCTCAATGATACAGAACCTGCCTAGCAGGCACAAGACCCTTAATTTGCACTGCAAAAAAAATAAATGAGAAATAAAAACTTCTGTGAATCAAAGGAGATTACCATGAGAATGAAAAGACAGTGTACAGAATAGGAGAAAGCTAAGCATGGTGGCACACACCTGTAGTCTTAACACTTGAGAGGCTGAGGCAGCAGGATCAGTACCAGCCAAAGGCCAGCCTGTGCTACATAATGAATTCAACTGTTTACTTTTTTTTTTTTCCAGTAGTAGGAATCAAACTCAGGACCCTGTGCTTGTCAGGTAGGCACAGCACCATAAATACCTAGCCCTACATAGTGAGTTCAAAGCTAGCCTGAACTACATACCAAAATTCTGTCTCAAAAAAGAGGGAGTATTTGCAAATTATATATATGTGAAGAGTCTAGTATCCAGAATATACAAAGGATTTTAACAACTCAACAAAAATACAATCTTTTTTCGAACCAAGGATCAAACTCAGGTCCTTTCACTTGCCAGGCAGGCTCTGTGCCACTGTGTTAAATCCCCAGCCTATGCCCTAATTTTTTTAACTTGGTAGGGGATACAAGGCGTAGAAGGTCTGAGGATAGAACTGAGGCCTCACAATGAGCTACATCCCCAGATCTTCTTTAAAAAATACACTTAAGACAGGAGGTCTCATTAAGTTGCCCTTGCCTCAGTTTCCTAAGTAGGTGGTTTTATAGGAATACATCACCAAGTCCAGAAAGTAACCTAATTTTAAATAAAGAGAACCTAAAAGACGTTTCTCCAAGGAAAATAAACCAATGGAGAACAAGCACATCAAAAGACAATAAACATTTGCCATGGATTTAGCTCAGTGGTTCCAGCACCTGCCTTGCACGCTCAAGGTCCCAGATTTGATCCCTGGTAACCACATACAGCAATGCCAGACACGGTGACTCACACCAACCAGCAATTAGTACTATATATCACAGTGCCGGGCATGGTAGCTCACACCAGTGATCTCAGCACTCAGGAGGCAGAGGGAGGAGGATTGCTGAGTTTGAAGGTGAGTTCAGGACCAGCCTTAGCTACAAAATGAGACTGTCTCAAAAAACTAAAAAAAAAAAAAAAAAGATAATAAACATCATCACTCATTAACGAAATACAAATGAAAGCACAAGACAACACTCCATACCCATTAGGATAGTTGTAGTTTTTAAAAAAAGAAATGTTGGCAAAGATTATGCAGAAACTAGAACACTGGTACATTGCTGGTGACAATGAAAATGGCACAGCCACTATGCAAGAGTTTGTTACTTCCTCAAAAACTTAAATATAGTTACCATATGACTTCACAGTTCCCAAAAGAATTGAAAACAGGTACTCATACAAGAAGTATGTTTATAGCATCACTGTTTATAATAGTTAAAAAGTCTAAACTGACCAAGTGTTCATCAATAGATGAATGGGTAAACAAATCATATACAGAGACATACACACACATACACAATTCAGCCACAAAAAGGTGTGAAGTTAAGCCAGGCCTGGTGATGCACATCTGGAATCCTAATACTTGAGAGGAAAGACTGCTTCAAGTTCAGTGCCAGCTTGGGCTATATAGTAAGTTAAAGACTATCTTGAACTATACAGTAAGGACCTCCCCCGCATCTCAAAAGGAGGGGGTAAAGTTTTCTGATGCAAGCTACAATGTTCATGAACCTTGAAAACATTATGCTAAGTAAAATAGGACAGACATAAAAGGACAAGTATTACAGGATTTCACTTATATAAGTGTCTAGAACAGGAAAATTCTTAAAAACAAAATAAATTAGAGGTTAGCAGGGGCTGGGAGGTAGAGAAAGTAGGAATTACTGTTTACTGGCCACAGAGTTTCGGTTTGGAATGATGAAAACGTTTTGGAAATAGTGGTAATAGTTACATAACACTATAATGTAATAACTGTCATTGGACTATACAGCTATAAATTATTAAAATAGAAAATTTTATGTTCTACATATTTTACCACCAAAAAAATTGAGTCTCCAATACATGCTAAATTAAGAAATCCAGACATGAAAATCACAGTCAGTATGATATATTTATATGAAACATCCAAAATAGGAAAATCCCATTGATAGTTGCCAGGGGGAGTGTGAAATGGGAAGAAACTGCTTAAAAGGTAAAGGGTATTCCTTGGGAACAACAGAAATATTTTAGAACTAGACAGATTTCATGGCCATACAATATTGCATAGATACTAAATGCTACTAAATTGTTCAATTTTAAATAGCTAGGTTTTAGATTATATAAATTTCACCTCCATAGTTTTTAACGTATGAGAGAATACAGGAAATTATCTAGGCATCATTGTGTCAGTCTTAATTGTCAACTTGACTAGATTAAGAGGTTCCTAGAGAAGTGACTGAATCATGGGGATGCTAACTCACTAGTGGATTAATCCACTGCTTTTCAGAGCTGAATGTACTATGGGGGAATGAGGGAATATAGCTCACTGTGGACCCGCATTTAAAGCCTGGCTTAAATTCACACCTTTCTATGGCTGAATTATGTACGTGACTGTGTACATGTTTATATCATTTGTTCACTCTTTCATCTATTGATGAACACTTGGGCTGTTTATGCCTTTTGACTGTGAATGCTCCTCTGCTCTGCTTCCCAGCCTCCTTTTTTTTTTTTTAGCTAGGGTCTTGCTTTGTAGTTCAGGCTGGTCTCAGGCTGAAATCAGCCTCAAACTCAGCAATCCTCCTGTCCCTTCCTCACAAGTGCTAGGATTACAGGCATGAGCCACCATGCCCAGCATTGTGGTATGTGCTACTGATTGCTGGTGGCGTGAGTCACCACACTTGACACTTGACATAACTGTGGTTACTCGGAATCAAATCCAGGACCTTGCGCTTACAAGGCAGAGGCCGGAACCACTGAGCTAAATCCCCGGCACCCCCCAGCCTCCATTAAGTGAGCAGCTTTGCCCATTATGCCCTTCTGCCGTTCTGTTCCTGCCATGGAGACTGTCCTCCATCAGCTAAATCTCTGAAGTCATGAGCTTCAATAAATCTCTTCTCCTTTAAGTTTCAGGTATTGGCTACATTGTCCTAGAAACCAGAAAACTGACCAACACAATCAGGAATTAGGGGATAAAAAACAAAGTAAATCAAGAAATGGTCAGGAACCCAGTAAATTGTTTAAGTGATACTCAGATATGGCAGTAAGAAGCAACTTGACACTGCAGCAACCTAATGCCTCAGGATATTAATTACTCTAATACTAATGTGGAATAAATTTTTTTAAAGTACACCAAGACAGTGGGCTAGGGATGCAGCTCAGTAATAAAGACCTTGCTTAGCCTACATGAGGCACTGGGATTGATCCACTGGTACAACAAAAAAAAGAAAGGCAGTTATGTCCCCTATTCACCTCACTACACGAGTTAAAAGCAGCACAGCCCACTCATTTCCTAAGTTGCTCAGAAGCAGAAAGAGGAATAAAGGATTAGGGGGAAGACAGAGAAGGAGAGAGGAGAAAAAGAAACTGACACCAAAGAAGCTGTGCATGGTAGCATGTACCTATAAACTCAGCTGTTCCAGAGGCTGAGGCCAGAGAGTTTGAGGGCAGATTGGACAACTTAGGGAGGGTCTCACCTAAAACAAACAAACAAATAAAAAGCTGTTTCATGCCATAGAAAACAAGAGTATTCTTGTGTTTTTGTTGCTGTTGTTTGATTTGATACTGGGGATCAAACTCAGGACCTCACACTTGTCAGGCAGGCACTGCGTTGCTGAGCCTGTAATGGCCCTGCTTTTAAAAACTTCTAATCACAGGCCGAGGATTTAGTCCAGTGGTTGTGGTGCCTGCCTTGCAAGCATAAAGGACCCAGGTTCGATCCTCAATAAACACATGTCAGGCGTGAATCTCATACTCACCAGTAATCAGTACCCCATAGCACACTGCCAGGCATAATGGCTCATGCCTGTAATCCCAGCACTTGGGAGATAGAGGCAGCAGGATTGCTGTGAGTTTGAGGCTTGCCTGAGCTACATAGTGAGTTCAGGACCAGCCTGAACTACAAAGCCAGACCCTGTCTCAAAAAACTAAAAAAAAAATGGGCTGGGGATTTGGCTCAGTGGTTCCAGCACCTGTCTTGCAAGCACAAGGACCCAGGTTCGATCCTTGGTGACCACATACAATACTGGGCGTGGAGACTCTCACCCAGCAGCAACCAGCACCACATATCACAGTGCCGGGCGTGGTGGCTCACGCCTGTAATCCCAGCACTCAGGAGGCAGAGGCAGGAGGATTGCTGTGATATGAGTTTGAGACTGAGCTCAGGGCCAGCCTGAACCACAAAGCGAGACCCTGTCTCAAAAAAAAACCTAATAAAAATGAAAAATAAAAACTTCTAATCACACATACAAAGTAATCTCAATGCAATAACAAGAAAATTAAAAGAAAAACATAAAACATAACAGAAACTGACTGACCGCTTATATCCCTGGCCTCTTCTCCCAAACATGGGCCTAAAATTCTTTCTTTTCATTATGCTTCCCTTCTTCCTCATAAATTGAACAAACATCATGCTAAGATTTCCTCCCTTCTTCTTTCTCCCTTCCTCAGCAATATTGTTTTTACCTCATATATATTTCTTCTTTCCCTTTTTTTTTCTTTTTTGCGCTATCGGAAATTGAAAGTAGCACCCCCAGAATAAGCTGTAAGTGAGGGATATAGCTCAGTGCTATATCCCTTGGCAAGTGCAAGGTCCTCAGTTCAATCCCTAGTACTGAAAAAAACAACTACACACTAGTCTTTTTCTTATTTCATGAGACAAAGTCTCACCAAGTCACTTAATTGCCTAGGCTGGGATCAAACTCTCAAGCCCTCTGTGTCAGCCGCCCAGAATGCTGGAATTACAGACACGCACCATTATGCCCAGCTCCACATTCCTGTTTTTTTGTTTTTGTTTTTGTTTTGTGTGTGTGTGTGTGTGTGTGTGTGTGTGTGTGTGTGTGTGCGTGCTGGGGATCAAACTCGGGGCTTTGCACTCACAAGGCATCATATTCATTACTTTTTTTTTTTTTTTTTTTTTTTTTTTTTTTTTTTTTGAGACAGGATCTCGCTTTGTATGTAGTTCAGGCAGCTCAGCCTCCAACTCACATCCCAGCAATCCTCTTGCCTCTGCCTCCCGAGTGCTGGGATTACAGGCGTGAGCCACCACGCCTGGCACTGTGGTATGTGGTACTGATTGCTGCTGGGCGTGAATCTCCACGCCCAGTATTGTATGTGGTTACCGGGAATCAAACCGGGCCCTTGCACTTACAAGACAGGCGCCAAAACCACTGAGCTAACTCCCCGGCCCCCATATTCATTTCTTGCAGGCTTAAAATGTGAAATTTTCATTTTCTTTTCATTACTTCCTGGGAAGAGCTCTAATTTCTGTTTCATTTCACCCTGTGGACTGCTCTAACACATAGAGCACTATTCTCTAAATATGTCACTACCAGATAATACCACAAGATGACTTTTCCCATCTCTTATTCTTCTACTTGTCATGTTATTGAGAGCAGCTTTACACAACCCAACAAATCTGTATCTGCTTTCTCTGAGTCATATTTTGGAGGGCGGGGGGACAGGGTCTTGTTTGTATAGTTCAGTCTGGCCCTGAGCGCACTATGCAGCCCAGATGAGCCTTAAACACACAGCAGTCCTCCTGCCTCTGCCTCCCAAGTACTGGGATCACAGGCACGAGCCACCATGCCCAGCACTGTAGTTTGTGATTACTAGAGATCCAACTCAGGACCTTGCACTTCCTAGGCAGACGTCTGAACTGGTGAACTAAATCCCCGGCTCATATCTGGGTCTTTTGTAAGTATAGGACTTTGCTAGGGCTCTTACCCCAAAATTACCGGACCTAGGACTTAAGAGGGTACATGCCCCTGTTTCTAGCAGGTTAGAAACTGATTGTATTCTCCTCACTGCCTTTCTGGCAGAATGCCTGGAATGGCATACCTTTATCAGGGTGGCATTTGAACTGAACATCATATTACCCAGCTCTTTTATCTCTGAGAACAAACAGCACTAGCCATGGCTTCCTCAAGAGAAAGTCATATCCCAGGATATCCTAGATGTAGTTTGTACTCTGTACCCAGCAAAGCAAAATGGTGTGAAGCAACTGGCCTGAAGTAACTCTAATACTATCCTAAACTAGGGAAAGAAGGTCTCTCTCTCTCAGAGAAGGGGGGAAAGTTTTCAAGTTATCATAAATATCCACTGACTTTCTGTTTATACAAGCCCAATGTGTGTTATACAGTACAAGCAAGGTCCCATATAAAGTTCTTTTTCCAGATGTGTCTAAAGTTTCTACAAAAACAAAGTTTCTAAGTGTAACAAAAATCACAGGTTCCCAGGTATTCCCAAGTGAATGAACAAACTCCAGTTTGGGACACTGATACTTCAGGATTGTAGGCCTGTGCTCTATAGGTTTATATGCTCCATTCAGCAGTACAGGAGTAATAACACACCAGCCCTCATCCATCGGTAACATTTTTTTTAACTTAGCAATGTAGTAGGCAGAACAAGCCTAAGATATTGTACTGTCTTTCTTTCTATTTGAAATAAGGTCTTGCTATGTTGTTTGAGCTAGCCTTCAATTATGTAACCCAGGTTGGCCTTGAACTCATGGCAATCCTCCTGCCTCAGCCTCCTGAGTGCTGGGATTACAGGCATGTGCCACCATAACTGGCATATCACTTTATAGCCAAATGGCAAAAAATTTCCTAATAATGGTAGTCTTCAGGTCGGTTGTGAAGAAAAATACATATAAAGAATCTACAAATGTACCTGGTCCAAAATAAGTTTTTATTCATTTGGTCACTCATTCAACAAACATTTACAAATGTAATACTAGTCACTACCCTAGGCACTGAGGATTAGCAATGAACAAAATTTTTCACTCTTAAGGAAATAACTGGGCCAGAAAAGTGAAAAATAAATATGTCAGATGGTGATAAATGCTGTGAAGATGAGAAAGAGATTACAATGTGCTATAAGGGAGGGGGAAGATATTTTAAATAGGATAGGAAAAAGCCTCACTGAGAAGATGACCTTTGAACAGTAGATCTTAAGGAAATAAGGCAAGGAACCAGGTTGGAGAAAGAAGAAAACCAAATCCAAAGGCCCTAAAACAAGAGTATATTTGTCTTGTCCAAACAACAGTAAGAAAGCGAATGGGGCAGGTCAAGCAGAAGAGAAGAGCTGGGCATAAAACAGGTAACTGGGAACAAAATCGTGGAAAGGACTTTCTCTACAAGATACAAGAGCCACTGAACGAAACCTATCTGACTTTTGAACAGAAACCTATCTGACTTTGATTTACTTCTTTTTTTTTTTTTTTTTTTTTTTTTTTTTTTTTTTTTTGAGACAGGGTCTCCCTTTGTGGTTCAGGCTGGCCCTGAGCTCAGCCTCCAACTCACATCACAGCAATCCTCCTGCCTCTGCCTCCCGAGTGCTGGAATTCCAGGCAGGAGCCAGCACGCCCGGCACTGTGGTATGTGGTACTGATTGCTGCTGGGGTGAGTCTCCACGCCCAGTACCGTATGTGGTTAACCAGGGATTGAACCGGGTCCTTGCGCTTGCCACTGAGCCAAATCCCCGGCCCTGATTTACTTCTGAAATGACGGCACTGGTTATTCAGCCTAAGACAAATTGCAAACATGCAAGGACAAAAGCAAGAAAACCAAGTGGGAGACTATCTTCTCAATAGCCAAGAAACCATGGCAGCTCAGATCAGGGTGGGAAGGGCATAGGTAATGAAAAGGAACTGAATTTTTTGTTTTAAAGATAGAACCAACAAAGTTTACTGACAGATTCAATGTAAATTAAATTTAAAAATTCTTTCAAACTGGGTGTGGTGGTTCACATCTGTAATCTCAGCACTCAGGAGGCAGAGGCAGGAGGATTGCATCAAACTCAAGGCCAGCCTGAAATAAAGGGGAGACTTTGTCTCCAAAAAAAACAAAACAAAAACAGCCTTTCAAACATCTAAAATGTCAACTAAGAAGTTAGATGTACAGTAGTACTTCAGTTCTCCAATGCTTTTGTTTGTAAACAATTTGATTCCCAAACAGAAGCCTTTGGCAAAATTTTGTTTTTGTTTTCAAATTCTAGATCCGGTGACAAATACAAATGTGACCATCTTTTCCAAAATCATGGAACAATTAAATTCATGGTCCATGATATCACTACATAATTTTAAAATTCAGAAGAGAAGACTAAAAGAGAAGTCAAGAGCTGTCAATAAACATAAGATAATTAAAACTATGAAAGTGAACTCTTTTTTAAAAATGGACTTTGAATGCTATGGATTATAACTACATTTTTGTGGTTTTTTTCTTAAGTTACTAGAAACACTTCCCACTGTTAAATTTCAATACCCGAACTCTGACCCCATCCCCAGACCACAAGAAAATGTAACTTTCTTTTTTTAAATTGAGAAATAGTTACATTTTATATACATATCATGATCATACTCAACACTGACAATTTGTACCAGTATATGGCACGACTTGATTCTCATTTTTCCTCTTCCCCTATCTACCCTACAACCCCCACCCCCTATACATATATATATATATATATATATATATATATATATATACAAGCTTTGTTTCCCTTTTTTTGTCACCATCACAATTTTTTCTTTCCCCACATTATCCCCTCATCCACATTTAAATGTAATTTTCTTGAGGAAAGAAGATTGCTGTTGAGTTCAAAACCAGCCTGAGCTCCACAGTGAATTAAAGGCCAGTTTGGACTATGTAGCAAGACCCTGTTTCAAAATAGGAAGAAAGAAAGAAAGAGAGACAAAGAGAGAGAGAGGGAGGGAGAGAGAAGAAAGAGAGAAAAAAAGAAAAATTAGACTTTCTGTTCTTGCATTCTTCCTTCCCTCAATTTTTCAACTAAAATACCAGGTGTAATATAAAATGACTTACATTCATAACGTTCAGGTTTGTTTACTCATCCCAATCATTTATTTGGTCATCATCAAGAAATCAAATAATAACAAATGCCGATGAGGCTGGGAAAGAAGGCTTCTGTATTGTTGGTGGAAATGTAAACCAGGCATGGTAGCTCACTCCTGTGATTCGAGCACTCAGGAGACAGAAGCAGGAGGACTGCCCCAAATTTGAGGCTGGCCTGAGCTACATAGTGAGTTCAGGTCAGCCTGAACTACAAAGCGAGACCCTGTCTCAGAAAACTTAAAAAAAAAAAAAAGAAAAGAAACAAAGAAATGTAAACTAGTGCAGCCACTATGGAAATCAGTATGAATGGATAGTCCTCAAAAAGCTAAAGCTAGAAATTCTATTTTACAGTTTTAGTGGTAAAAGCAACAATTTTAGAGTTAGACAAAGTTGAGTGTGAATCCTGGATTAGCCACTTACACATTCCTTTTTGAGAAAGGATCTTGTCTTGTAATACAGGCTGGCCTTGAACTCATGGTGATCCTCCTACCTCTGCCTCTGCCTCCTCTCCTGCCTGACTCTGGAATGCCAGGATGGCAGTTGTGTACCATGTCCAGCTAGTTTTATAACTTTTAAACTTCAATTTTCTGATCTGCAGGAAGGAACTAACAGTACCTATCTTATAAATCTGCTGTTTGATGAGTGATAACCATTCAATTGTTCAACAAAATTTTATTGATTATTATTACAAATCCAGCCCGGTGTTCAGCACCATGGCAACTGGAGTAAACAGGAAAAGGTACTGTCCTTATTAGGCTCACACTGTAAGAGATAATAATATGTCTAAAGACATCAAACAAATATTTGCTAAAAATTTAATATCATCTAAACAGGGGATGGTAGCATATGCCTGTAATCCCAGCCCTCAGGAGGCAGAAGCAGAAAGGCTAAAAGTCTAAGCCAGGTAGGGCAATTTAGCAAGATTTCTTCTCAAAATAAAAAATAAAATCAGCTGGGGAGTGCAACTTAATGGTAGAGTGCTTTCCCAGCATGCACATGGCCTTGGGCTCATCTAAATAAAATTAAAATTAAAAACCTCACACAGTAGTACAAATAGAAAGTTTTTAAGTAAGTGGCAATGCCCTCACAGAGCAGCTCATTTTAAAACTGGAAAGATCTTTAGAAATCAAAATATCCAATTCACTTATTTAACATATGCACAGATTAAGTAACTTTATAATAAAGTTTATACAGCACATCTATTTATTCAGAACATACCAAGGGCTAGATATACAGAGATGAGTAAAACACAGTCTCTTATTTTATATTGAATAAACATGCAGAGAAGGGTTTCAGTGTTTTGTTCTTTCTACTTATTCAAAGTTATTATCTCAAATATGAATACTTACTAGTAAGAAGCCTACCAGGTACCTTGTGTCAGAGTGTTGTCCTATAGCTTAACAGTTCATCAGAAGTAGCTTCTTTTTTTTTTTCAGTACTGGGGATAAAACCTGCGTCCTGGTGCTTTCAAGGTAGGCGGGGTACCAGTTGAGCTAAATCCCTGGCCCCCAGAAATAGCTTGTTAAACAGAAGATTCTCAGGCTGGGGATTTAACTCAATGGTTCTAGCACCTGCCTTGCAAGCGCAAGGTCCCAGGTTTGATCCTGGTAACCACATACAACAATGCCAGGCATGGTGACTCACAATCCAACAGCAACCATTACCACATACCACAATGCCGGGCATGGTGGCTCACACCTGTAATCTCAGCACTTGGGAGGCAGAGGCAGGAGGATTGCTGAGTTTGAGGCTAGCCTGGGCTACACAGTGAGCTCAGGGCCAGCCTGAACTCAAAGCGAGAACCTGTCCCACCCCCAAAAAAACGATTCTCTGTATTTGGAATTTGATCCCCCCCACCCATATACCTGCCTCTGCAAACAACACGTAGCAGTAAGGCCTTGGTAAGAAGGCCTTGGTAAGAAGTTACAAAAAGATGGAAAAAAATAAAGTAGCTAAGCAAAAAGACCAAGCAAGAGCAGATCAAGACCTTCCTCCTGCATCTCATAAAGGGAGCCATGTTTCCTCTAGGCCAGCACCAATTCCAGAACTCGACCTCTGCCCCTCCATCCCTGCTCCTGCAAGGCCACTCTTCAGTCTTACCACTGAGCTCCTAACAGAAAAACAGCATGAGAAGCAGAAGGAGCACACACCTTGGAGTTCCATGGACCTAAATGAAACTTTGGCTCCAGCCCTAACTAGCAATGAGCTTCTTAACTAATTTGCTTCTGAAACTGGAAGAAATGGTGACAATGCTGACTTATGAAATCTTTGATAAACTCCAGAGATATGTGTAATGTATCTAGATGTACCTGGAAAAATTCCTGGCATACAGAGATAACCCATCAAATGGTGCTGTTCACATATTATTAAAGACAAAATCTCCTTTGTCTACTCTACACCTTAGTAACTGCAGGATTCAGTACATTAGCATAGTTCAGGGATCCCACAATAACACAGAGTATTGCAAGAACTGTGGGCCTCTAACAATTGCATTTCTCAATCTCTCTTCCCTTCAGTCATCAGCTCAGGTCTTCTCTTCACTTCCTCTGATTTTGAAAAAATAAACTCTGAATCTACCTCCCCTGCCTGCTCTTCAAAATATTACCCTCTTCCTTTCCTTTCCTAACCATTCCATTTCTCCAACAAGAGTCTTTTGTTGCTCTACATCCTCACCTCAGACTCACTCCTAAACCACACAGCAGGCCAGCTTCTGTCCACATTCCTACACTGAAGCTGTTATCAGTAAGGTCACTAGTCACTCAGTAGCCTCATTTCAGGGCTCTTTCTGCTTGTACTCTGCCACAACAGACACTATGGCTGCCTTGTAGAAACTTTGCATTCCTGGCTTCCCAGACAATACTTTCTCCTACCTCTCTGACCACTCCTTCCTAGGTTTCCCTAACTTTTCTGTCCATACATATCAGACATCCTTGGGCTCACTGATCAACCCCATTCCTTTCCTCATCTTATAAATTTTACTTGGGTGATCTCATTACTTCTATGGCTTATCACTTACATATCATCATTCCCACATCTATATTCTACCTTCCCTCAGGAGTTCCAAAACTCATCTCCCTCTCCCCAATATCAAATATTTTCTCCTGGGTTTTACCCATAACCATCTCAAAAATAACATTAACTCCCCCAGCACACTCCTTCATATTCCAAACCCCCTCCCCCCAAGTACTGGGGATCAAACTCAGAACCTCATGTTGCAAGTCAGGCATGGTGCTACCAAACTAAACACCCAGCCCCATATTTCAGGTTTTAATGGCATCACAGAAATTCCCAGTCACTCAACCCTACCTCTTCATTCTTCATTCACACAATGTACACATCGTGGTCGATGCCCTCGTTCCCACCTCATCATCTGCTACTGCCACAGTCTTCTGGCTGATTTCCCTAACTCTGTTTTTTCTTTTCTTCTTCCGCTTTTTTTTTTTCCTGCTGTTTTTTACTTTGGCTTTGTTTTATTTGTTTGGGTTTTGGGGATTTAATCCAAAGCCTCTGCCCTGAGCTACATTCCTAGTCCTTTTTATTATTTTTTAGGGATTTCCCTAAACTGATAAATTGTATCAACTGGCACTAGAAATTAGTATGGAGAGTTTATAAAAAACTAAAACTAGAAATTCCACTTCAACCAGCTATTCCCCTTCTACAGAGCTTTTCAAAAGAGTTAAAGATATTATATTACAGTGATACATGGATACTCACATTTATAACAGCACAGTTATAATAGCTAAATCTTGGAAACAGTACATATATGTCCATCAACAGATGGATATGGGGCGAAGATTTAGCACAAATGGTACTGCACCTACCTTAGAAGCACAAGGGTCAGAATTCAACTCCTAGTATAAAAAAAAAAAGATGGATATATAAAAAAATATGGAATTAGATATAATGGAGTACTACTGTGCCATAAAGAAAAATAAGCTTGAGTCATTTGTAGTAAAGTGGATGTTCCTTGAGATCATGATGTTAAGTGAAATAAATCAGACACACAAATATCACATGGTTTCTCTTCTACGAGAAATCCAATGTATAGAGAACAAAGTAAAACAGAAATAGAATGGGAAGTAAGAAGACAAGATTTTCTCAAAAGGGAAATGGATCAAAAGATGGAGAGAGGGAGGTCAGGGATATAGCTCAGTGGTTCTGGCATCGGCCTTGCAAGCAAAAGGTCCTAAATTCCATCCCCCATAACCACATACAACAATGCCTACACCCACCAGCAATCAGTGCTACATACCACAGAGCCAGGCGTGGTGGCTCACGCCTATAATCCCAGCACGTGGGAGGCAGAGGCAGGAGGATTGCTGAGTTCAAGGCTTGCCTGGGCTACCTACTGAGTTCAGGGCCAGCCTGAACTGCAAAAGAGTGAGACTCTGGCTCCAAAAAAAAAAAAAAAAAGGTGGAGAAAGGGGAAGGGAAGAGAGGAAAGGAGGATGAAAAAGGGAATTAAAATGTTCTCTGTAACATGTATCAACTCCACATAGGAATATACGGATTATGTACTATAAACATATATTAATAAAAATTAAAAAGAAGGAATTAAGGGGCTGGGGATTTACCTCAGTGGTTCCAGCGCCTGACTGACAAGCACAAGGTTCCAAGTTTGGTCCCCAGTACCACAAATCACAATGGTGGGCGAGTATTCCCAGCACTCAGGAAGCAGAGGCAGGAGGATTGCTGCAAGTTGGAGGGTAGCCTGGGCTACAAAAGCAAGTTCATGGCCAGCCTGAACTACAAAGCAAGACCCTGTCTCAAAAAGAAGAAGGAGGAGAAGGATCAGGAGGAGGAGGAGGAGAGGAAGAGGTAGAAGGAAGAGGAAGCGGAGGAGGAGGATGAAGAGGAGGAGCAACTAAGCTCTTTGCCATGAAATAAGTTCATTCAGGATATAGACCTCTCTACACATCCAACTTTATCCTGCACTGCAACTAAGCATAGCAACATTCTAGCTATAGGAAAAACTCACTGTTCCCTGAATACACCATGTTCTTCTGGACTCACACTGCCCAGAACTGCTTCCAGAACCCTCTGCCTGAAACACTTCCAGTCATTCTTGCCAATCCAACTTAAATAGCTTTAACACATTTCCTGGCTCTCCCTCGCTAAACATTTAGACCTGCCTTCCATTCTCCCAGAACATGTTCAAGTTCCTCTCTTGCACCATGCGATACTATATTGAATGTCCTTACTTATGTGCTTATCTTAGTAATATCTGGGCTGCTTATGCACAGAGACTATGTCTTTCACAACTCTATACCCCAGCCCACTTGGCAAGTCTCAAAAGAAGCAACCAGACTGACTAGTGATCCTAACAAGAAATACTCCACCTGCTCCATAAGAGCAAATGCCAAAGGCAACAGGAAGGTTCAACAGTTTAACTTCCTCCCCTGAAAAACTTCCAGATGTCTCTTGGACTCTGAACCTAGAGGAAATATTGCTAGTTCCAGGGTCTCTCTGCCTGGAATAGCCTGCTCAATACAGAGGAGAGCTTCCTTAAGATTAAAATTCTTTGAAAAATGATTTTTAAAATAGGCTGAAACTATAGGGAAGACTGGTGAATGCCAGATACATCTCAGGAAGGAATCTATAAAATAATTCCAAGACCTTCATACAACTTCAAAAACCACTGGGTTGATTACTACAAACTAACAGCTAGTGGCTAATCTTCTTGCCTTCAATGTGTCCCTTGAGAAACTGCCTCACACCACACTTACAAGTTACTACATTAGGCAAAAATCTATAATTGGTCCTCACTGCCTACAACTATAAAACATGGTGACTAAAAGCAAAGGCTCTGAGAACAACTGACTGCCAATTCTACCATTTATTAGTCATGAGAGTTTGAGAAAGTTATATAAGTTCACTAGCCTCAGTTTTCTTCTCTGTAACATAGTAAAATATCTTCGTAGGGTTAGTATAAAGAACAAATAAACTTATTCAGGCTTCAAGACCTCTGTCACTCATATCCTGGAAGGAGAACTGCTGCCTTGTATCAGTGCACATTTCACAATCCACCAACTTCTAACTTCCGACTTCATTTATGATCCTTTGTCTCCACCCACAACGCAATCCACTATCTACCCAATTCTCCCCTTGGTCCTTAGTTGTAAATTATCTCTCTGACGACTGCCCAGGAAATAGCCCCCTCACAGCTGGTGCTACTTACTCCTAAGAACAGTACAACAGGAAATCACCTTCTTTGGAATATTCTATTCTCTGTGCTCTGGTCATTTCCACAATCCAAATGCCTGTCTTGGGCAGTATAAAAACATTAAATAGAATTTTAGGGATTACTTAAATTTTAGGGATTGCTGTGCATAAGCAGCCCAGATATTACTAAGATAAGCACATAAGTAAGGACATTCAATATAGTATCGCATGGTGCAAATTACTTAAATTTTAGGGATTACACCATCTCCAGGAAACTATAATGTGATTCCTATAAATATGTCTGCCTTCCCTCACTACAGTCTTAATCTTAACATACACTGCCACATTCATATCACCTAATCATCTCTACCATATTTCATTCCATAAGGCAATATCTGGTTTCCCACAATTACATTCCCATCACCCTAGAACAGTGTTTGGATCCATAGTAAATGTTTAATAAATATTTAGTGAATATAATCAATCCAATTTCTTCATCTTCAAATGAGAAAACTAAGGTTAAAAGAAACAGAAGTATCTTACTCAAGCCATATAGCTGCTTAATGGTAGAGTAAGGATTGGAACCCAAAACTATCCAAGACTGAAATGGCAAATGCAACCTCCCATGAGTACCTGCTTCTACAAAAGCTACAATCACCAAAGGATCAGACAGATTCCTAACATCCCTTTCAAGAAGCAGAAGGCTAAGGGCAACTATAGATGTTCAAATTAGTTTAAAAGCCTACCAATAAGTCTGGAACATAACTAGAGATTGGTGGACTAACCAATCTCTAGAGTTCCAGCTTTCTACACCATACAGACTTTGAAAAGAAAAGGGTCCTAAATACTGTGTCCCCCAAAAGGCAGCTTGTCATACTACTTCTCCAAACCCTAACAGAAAAACAGTGATCACATTGCTCATTTAACAAATACTGTTCCATGGAACATTTGTGTCTTATGAAATTTCAATGTGTTTTGTTTACTAAAAAAGATTCTGATGAGAAAAATGTAAAAAAAAAACTCTATATATCTTTTATTATCATATTAAAAGCTCTCAGCTAGCCAGCTGTGGTGGTGCAATCCCAGTACCCAGGAAGCTGAGGCAGAAAGATTGCCGTATGTTCAAGGCCAGCCCAGACTACACAGTGAGTTCAAAGCCAGCCTGGACTACATGGTGAGACCCTGTCTGAAAAAAAAAAAAAAAAAAAAAGCTCACAGCTTTTCCTAATACCTATTATCATTTCATGTGATGCTAATATTCTGAAGGACACTTATTTTAAAATAGTACATTGAACAAATACATAATGGGACTATTATTCCACAGTTACCTACAATAGTAAAGAATGCATAAACTACTAAAATGTCAATATTTCTCCTTCACAATAGGCTGAGGGAGGGGAGAATATTAGACATTATCAAAAATATGGTGAATGTTTAAATTTTTTAATCCATTACAGTAAAAGACACTGCCATTAATCTCAAAATACTCCCCAAAGCTTATCCCATTGTTCTTATCACTTCTGAAGCTATTCTGGAAGTCTTCTTTCATAAGTCTTTTGTTGTGCTGTCATGGCAACCTCGATGTCCTGAACTGATTGAAAACATTTACCTTTCATAGTCATTTTAGGGAAACGGTCTTTGGGGAAGATCTGGAAGTCACACGATGCCAGATCAGTGAATAAGGTGGCTGAGGACACATCGTAACGGCTTTATGAGTCTACTCTGTTAAGTTGCACTTGGCAGCAACATTCACTATATTTTTTTATCATACATCATAAAGATACAAAAGGACTCCCAGAACTGGTTCAGAAAGCAGTAAGACTGATGGAAGAGAAAGCATTTTGAGTGGGATTAATGGAAGTAAGTCTCTTACTGTAATAATTTTTTTAGTTTAAATATCCACCATATATTTTGATCACCCCTTATAGGCTAGTGTTACAGGAAGACACCTTCCAGCCTATCCAATACAGAGTTGGCAGAGGAGAGAGGGGCCATTATCAGATATAGCATTTCCATAGCTGGCTAGGGATAGCCTTAGGGATCCCAAACCAGCCTGAGTTATTACTAGATACAAGGTCACTTGACAGCTGTTTCCTAGAAGCAATTAACTAAGTAGTTTTCACTTTGACACAATATTCAGCCTGAATATTTTAAAATAATTTAGAGTGTAAACATCCACCTATTAACTATAAGGAGGCCTAGGAGAGCCTATCCTCATTTGTCCACACTTGAGTGGGACATAGGAGAATCACAGGTTAGACGATGATAATTTTAGTTTAACACTTAATAAGGCCAGCCTGTGCTACAAAGCAAGACTCTTTCTCAATATAATTAGTTAATTAATTTAAAAAATAAATAAATAAAATAGTAAATAGTAAAATAAAATAGCCAGGCACAAATGCACACACATGTAATTTCAGATACTCAGGAGGCCAATACAGGGGAGTTGTCAGTTTGATGGGGGCCTAGAAATTGACTGAGACCTTGTCTCAAAATGAAAAGTGGGAATAGGAATAAGTAAGAAGGGGAAGAAAAATTTGATGGTTTAAAAAAAAGGAAACAAAGCTTATGTATATAGGAGGTGGAGTTATAGGAAGGGTAGGGGAATGGGAAAAAATGAGAATCAAGATGTGTCATGTACTGGTACAAACCCTCAATGTTGAATGTGACCATAATGCATATATAAAATATGCCAATAAATTTAATTTAAAAAAAATAAAATGTACCAATCAAATCAATTTTTAAAAATGGCTAGGGATATAGCTCAGTGGTAGAGCATTTCCAAGTTCAATCTCTTATATACAAAAACTTACTAAATAAAATGTTTTAAAATAAAACATTTAAAAAGCAATCAATAGTTTTACTATATAATGTAAAATACTAAAGCTAATACCTTATACCTTATATAGTGCCTGATACATAAAAATTACTCTCTTTTTAAACATGTTTCTCTTTTCCTCTTCTATCATAGTGACAGAAATACTAGTCTGGGAATCTGAAGTTTATTAGCTCTAACCTTAATTAAGTACTTCTTTCTAGGTTTCAATTTCCTCATCTATAGTTTACAGAACTGTTGATTTAGAATAAATTAAACAATTTCAGTGGCTAAACATCACTACATAGATGGAAGATATTTTTGTCACTCTACCTCTTTGGATTATAAAACCACCCCTGAGGTGAACATGGTAGTACATGCCTATAATCTCAGCACTCAGGAAGCTAAAGCAGAAGAATAACCACGAGTTCAAGGCCAGCCTCAGCAACATAATGATTTTGAGGCCAGCCTGGACTACACACTAAGGCCTTGTCTCAAAAAACAAAAAAGCAAAACAAAACAAAGTCACCCTGAATCTCTCAGAGATCTAAAAGCTATAAAAAGAGGGAGTATTTGCACTGTCACAAAAGGAGCCAGTAGCTGAGGTAAGACACTGCCAATTGGCTGTGCTCCAGGAGTTCCTAGCTAATTAAGGCCTTGCCTCTTGCCCTGCCTGCCTATGACCTCTGCAAAGGCTAGAGAACACCAAGTGCTCCACAGCTCTTCTCTTGGCCAGAATGATGTAAGGTTTTGCTGACAAGAATCAGTCAAAGCTACTGCTAAGAGGTTCCTGCCCTTGGTTCTCCTTAGAGAACAGGGTGAAAAACAAGACGCCCTTCACTCCTTGTTCTGAGATTATCAGCTCAGAATTGCTCTAAACACAGCTACTAGGCCTGGAACATATCAAGTGAGACAATAGAAGCCTGATGGCCAGGCCCTTGGAACAGAAAAAGGAGTCCTTTTGGGCTGTGGAGTAAGAGGTGAAGAAAAGGAACTGGTGCGCTCCCACTCAGCTAAGAGTATCTAATATTAGATGCTCCTAAAACCACTTTTCAGACTCTTCTTCAGAATGCATAAGCCCTCAGGACTTAACCACTCCCTTTGCTCTTTAAAGTAGAACTATACTACATTCCTGGGGTTTTCCTCCCCCAAGCTTGATAATCATGCTAAGAAAATCTATCCCTCTCCCTCTTCTTGTTATAAGGGTTTAACTGTTAGGATGGGGGGAAACGTAGCCAAGAAAAACAACCATGAGGAAGTAAAAAGATGTTAAAAGTCTTACAAGTTAATTACATTCAATGTCCTCACTTCACGGTTCCTGGTTCCTGTTATAACTGCTGCCTATTAGAGAACAGCTACAACCCAATAGTTCTCAAAACTTATTTTTAAACTCTGCTACCCTCTTTTTTAAAAAACATTCATATCAAATCTAATTAGGAACCTTATTATAAAATTAAGTCTCTAATGTAACAGCAGATATAGGTTAATAAATATCAACAGCTCCTAAAATCATTAGGCAAAAAGCTGATAAAAAATTTTAAAGAACAGATCAAGTTAACAATCTCTCTAAGCCTATCTATCAATATAATTCTTTTTTAAAAGAGAAAAAAATTAAATCTACTCAAGCCTCAAGTTCAAACTAACAATTTACAGAAAATACAGAGGGCGGCCAAGGATTTAGCTCAGTGGTTCCGGTGCTGGCCTTGCAAGCGCAAGGACTTGGGTTCATCCCCGCAAACCACATACCACAATGCTGGGCATGGTGGCTCATACCTGTAATCCCAGCACTCAGGAGGCAGAGGCAGAGGCAGGAAGATTGCTGTGAGTTCAAGGCTCAGGGCCAGCCTGAACTACAAAGCAAGACTCTGTCTCCAAAAAAGAAAATACAGAGGACACAGGAATATCTGAAAAAACACTATAAGGAGATAATAAAATCCAGAAACTATGAAACTCCTCAAGAGAAATGATCTACTTTCTTCAATATTAAATTGTAAGGGAGGCTTTACATGACTTTAGCACTGGAGCACTTGCCTAGCAAGCAGAAAGCCCTGGGTTTGATCTCTAGGATCCAAAAGAAACAAAATTTCAAAGAGGGAGAAAACTGTGGATTATAAGAGAGTGAAGATTTGTATCAAGCCATAAAACCACAAATAGACTACATATAGAAAGACTTTATCTTAATCTAATAAAAGCTATTTATAACAAACCTACTGTCAACATCATATTAAATGAGCAAAAACCAGAAGCTTTTCCTCAAAAAATCAGAAATAAGACAAGGATGTTTGCTACCACCACTTCTGTTCAACATAGCACTTAAAAACATAGCAAGAGCAATTGAGCAAGGAAAAGAAATTAAAGGGTATGTATAGGAAAGGAAGAAGTTTAATTATCATTATTTTCACATAACATGATCCTCTAAACAGAAGACCAAAAAAAAAAAAAAAAATCCACCAAAAAACCCTAGAATTAACAACCATATTCAGTAATGTAGCAAGATCAAAATCAATAGTGCTCCTGTAAAATAATAGGGAACTCATGGAGAAAGAAATTAGGAAAACATAGCATTCACTATAGCATCAAGAAAAATTAAATAGTAGAAATTAACCTAAGGAAGTGAAAGCCTTTACGATGAAAACTACATTAACCTAAAGATCAGAGAAGACATCAAAATATGGAAAGATATCCCCTGTGCCTCAATAGGAAGAATCAATATAGTCAAAATGGCCATACTTCCAAAACTGATATGCAGATTTAATCCAATCCCAATCAAAATGCCAACAGTATTCTTAGAGAAAACAATCGTAATACTCAAATTACAAAGCTATGGTGATAAAAACAGGATGGTACTGAATCTCTTTAACAAATGGTCTTAGGAAAACTGGCTATTCATGTGCAGAAGACTGATACCTAGACCCATATATTTCTCAGTATTCTAAACTAAAACCAACATACGTTAAAGATCTAAATGTTGGGCCAAGGATTTGGCTCAGTGGTTCCGGCGCCTGTCTTGCAAGCGCAAGGATCCGGGTTTGATCCCCGGTAACCACATACCATACTGGGCATGGAGACTCATGCCCAGCAGCAATCAGTGCCACATACCACAGTGCCGGACGTGGTGGCTCACGCCTGTAATCCCAGCACTCGGGAGGCAGAGGCAGGAGGATTGCTGTGATGTGAGTTTGAGGCTGAGCTCAGGGCCAGCCTGAACTACAAAGTGAGACCCTGTCTCAAAAAACCTAAAAAAAAAAAAGATCTAAATGTTAATACACAGACGCTTAATTTGCTGCAAGAAAAACAGCTAAAACTCTTGAAATCAAAGCCCCAGGCAAGATTTTTCTGAACAGAACCTGAATTGCACAAGAAATAGTACCTAGAATCAACAAATGGGATCATATCAAATTAAAGAGTTTCTGCACAGTAACAAAAACAACCAAGAAAAAGAAGAGAAACCTATAGGAGAAAAAGAAAGTTACCAGCTATCCCTCAGAAGATTAATATCTAGCATATATAGAGAAGTAAAAAAAATTATATCTCCCAAGATAAATGACCTAATAAAAATGGACAAATGATATGAACAGACCTTTCTCAGAACAATGTTTAACATCACTGGCTGTTGCAAAACACAAATTGAAATGACACTGAAATATCTTACCCCAAAAAGAATGCCCACTACCAAGAAATCAAATAATAACAAATGCTCACAAGGCTGCAGGGAAAATAAACTTTTGCATATTGTTGATGGGAAAGTAAACTAATACAATCACTATGGAAATCAATATGAAGATTCCTCAAAACACTAAAACCAGAAATTCCTAGATATTGTCCTTGTAGGTATCTTCCCAAAAGAGTTAAAGACAACATATTACAATGAGACATGCATGCCCATGTTTATAGCAGCACAATTCATAATGTCTAAATTTTCAAAACAGCTTATATATCCATCAACAAATGAATGAATAAAGAAACTAGTATTTTCACACAGTGGACTACCACTGTACCATAAAGGATAAATTTGAGTCATTTGTAGGAAAATAGATACACTTTCAGACCATAATGTTAAGTGAAGTAAATCAAACACACAAACTTAAATATCACATGATTTCTCTTCTATGCAAACCTAAATATTAATAAAGAGCAAAATAAAACATAAGTAATAGGAAACAGATCTTTTGTAAAAGGGAAAGGAAGCAAGAGATGGAGGGGAGACAGACTTGAGGGAAAGAAGATAAGAAAAGAAATAGGACAGGTTATATGCTTGTACCAACTCCTCACAAGGAATTTAAATATTACATATTCCAAACATGAGCTAATCTTTAAAAACGATTTAGGGCCAGGAATTTAGCACAATGGTTCCAGCACCTGCCTTGCAAGTGCAAGGGCCCCAGTTTGATCCTGGTAACCACATACAAAGCCAGGCGTGGTGACTCGTGCCCATCAGCAATCGGTACCAAATACCACAATGCCAGGCGTGATGGCTCACACCTGCAATCCCAGCACTTGGGTGACAGACACAGGATTGCTGAGTTCAAGGCTGAGTTCCAGACCAGCCTGAACTACAAAGCAAGACCCTGTCTCAAAAAATTTTTTAAAAATTAGAGGGCTGGGATTTAGCTCAGTGGTTCCAGCACGTGCCTTGCAAGCACAAGGTTCCAAGTTTGATCCCTGAGAACCATATACAACAATGCCAGATATGGGGACTCACACCCACCAGCAATTAGTACAACATACCACATTGCTGGGTGTGATGGTTTACACCTGTAATCCCAACACTCCTTGTAATCCCAACACTCGGCAGGCAGAGGCAGGAGGATTGTTGAGTTCAAGGTTGAGTTCAGGACCAGCCTGAACTAAAAAGTGAGACCCTGTCTCAAAGAAAAAAAAAAAAAAAAAGATTTAGGTCAATCCAGGTAAACATCTGTAATCCAAGCACTCCAGGAGGCTGACACAGGAGGATGACAAGTTCAAGCCTGATCTGGGTAACTGAGCAAGACTGTCTGAAAACAAAAAATAGAAAGGTGAGGATCTTCCTCAGTATGAAGGCCTTGGGTTTAGTCACTTGTATCAGGGAGAGAAAGTCATTGTGGAAAATGTAAACACTAAATAACGGATAATATTAACAACATGTTTCTTAGGAATGATAATGATATTTGATTATCTTTTGGAAACATCATAGTATCTAAAATGTTTACAAATCAAATGATATTGTATGTCTGTAATTTCCTTCAAAATAATAAAGAAGACAGAAGAGAAAGGTTGAAGCTGATTAGTTATAAGTGAGTAATTATAGAGGATGAGTAATGTGCACATAGTAGATCATCAAGTGTGTTATATAATTTTTATATTTTAAACCAGCCTAGTTTTAAATTTGCTTAAATTTTCCCACAATGATAAGTTTTGTTCTGTTTTGTTTTGGGTTGGTTCTGTTTTTAAGACAGGGCCTCATTGTGTGGTTTAGATTGGTCATGAACTTACTCATATAGCCCAGGCTGGCCCCTAGCTCACAGCCATCAGTCTCCAAGGTGCTATGATTACAGACATGGCTGGCTTAGCAAGTTGTTTTAAGTGAAAAAACGGGGTTGGCAGTGTATCTCAGTGATGAAGACCCTGCCTACATGCACAAAGCCTGTACATGTAATTTAAAATTTATATATTGGCTAGTGACTACTGAGGTACCTCTGGGAAACCCTGGGACAGCCAGAAATAGTTTAAAAGCCACTGCTGGGGCAGGGATTTAGCTCAGTGGCACTGCACATGTCTCACAAACGCAAGGTCCTGAGTTCAACTCCTGGTAGCAGAAGAAAAAAATAAATAAATAAAAGCCACTGTGGCATTGGAAGAATTGCAGATCCTGAGTAAGAGAACACGGCTTCAAATCTTGGCTCTGCTGCCTTAACAGCAGTATGACACCTTCAGAAGTTACCCTCAGAGCTTCATCTTACCCTTGTGAAAATAGGACTACTCCCAAAATAGCAGTGAGGATCAAATAAGAGATTGAAAGTGTTTTTTATATCCTAAAAGTATATGTGATCTTTATTAGAACCACTTAGAAGATTTGCATTTTATTTCTGACAGTAACACTAGTTAACTCTCATGCTGCCCCACCGTTCATGCCAATCCCTTCCAATCTTCATTAAACACACATAAATATTTTAGACAGATATAAGAGGGAGTAGAAATTAAGAGGTTAGGTACAGTGGCTCATACGTATAATCCCAGCACATAGCATACTGAGGCAGGAGGACTGCAAGTTCAAAGGCAGCCTGGGCTGTACAGCAAGTTCAAGGCCAGCATGAACCACATAGCAAGACCCTGTCTCAAAAAAAAAAATTTCACTCACTGGGCAATCTTTGCATGGCTGGCCAGTCTAGGGGGCACATCTTTAAACTATCAGTTCTGAATGATAAATAGAAAAAAGAAAGTACAATGCATCTGCGATGAAGCCCAACCTCTGGGGAAGAAAGAGCTTAATGTTTGTGACAGAGTTTAACCTCCTACACCAAACCTTGAGATAACGAAATCAACACTTAGGCTGTTTTCCTTCACAGCTCCTCATGTTTTGAAGAATCCTGTCTACAGAGTACAATTGTTTGGCAATAATTAAACCTTTTCCAGCTGTGTTTATTATCATCATTGATTCTTCTCAAAATGTTGGTCCAGACTTTAACTAACCATATACAATCAGCAAAACTTCGTAACATGTTATGAGATAATATTGGTAATGAGCAAGAAAGTGAAAGTAAACATTCAAGTACTGGGCCCTGCCACCAGCTGTTTATTTTGGCTCCACCCTTGTGTCTAAGGTCATTCACTCACTGGACAGGTTTGTGTCCTATGATGCCATTCACTGTCAGCCAGAGAAACAGTCAGCATGAAAACGCTAATATACACATAGAGATGGTATAATTGAAACCAACAGCAAAGACAATTTCATAGCAGGTAAATGTACAATTTCTATTATGCTTGTTAAAATACTGAAAGCAACTTAAATTCATTTATTCATTCAAAAACAAATGCTAGGTATCTTTGTCTATCCATGTACATCAGGCCTTAGGGACAAATGAATAAGTCACAACAGGCTGGGGTCCTGGCGACTTAGTCCAGTAGAACTGCACCTGCCTCTCGATCCCCAGTACCAAAAAAAAAGTCATGACAATCTGTGACTTCAAAAGATTCACAAAAATACACCCTTTTACTGCTTTCATGGATCCCTAAAGTTCCAGAAACCACAGCCATCAAAATTAGGAAAGTGCTGCGACAGATGACATTTTTATTTCCTGGTGAACACAATTTGTCAAAAGGCAATCTAGTCCCAGAGGTAGCCCTCAAAGAACAGCTTTATTCTAGAGATTCAGGTTTTCTCAT
Source organism: Petromus typicus (assembly GCA_004026965.1). Taxonomy (NCBI): domain Eukaryota; kingdom Metazoa; phylum Chordata; class Mammalia; order Rodentia; family Petromuridae; genus Petromus; species Petromus typicus. The sequence continues at coordinate 110,921 of PVIR01000815.1, read as the reverse complement.
TGCTGGGGTTGGGGATTTAGCTCAGTGGTTCCAGCACCTGCCTTGCAATTCCCCTGCCTTTTGATCCAAAGTAACCACATACAATAATGCCAGGTATAGTGACTCACGCTCACCAGCAATCAGTAAGTACCACATAGCACAATGATGGGCATGGTGGCTCAGGCCTGTAACCCCAGCACTCAGGAGGCACAGGCAGGAGGTTGGCTGAGTTCAGGACCAGCCTGAACTACAAAGTGACACCTTGTCTCTAAAAAAAAAGTTTTCTTGGGCCGGGGAGTTAGCTCAGTGGTTCCGACGCCTGTCTCGCAAACGCAAGGACCCGGGTTGGATTCCCCGGTAACCATATAACAATACTGGGTGTGGAGACCCACACCCAGCAGCAACCAGTACCACATACCACAGTGCCGGGCGTGGTGGCTCACGCCTATAATCCCAGCACTCGGGAGGCAGAGGCAGGAGGATTGTGATGTGAGTTTGAGGCTGAGCTCAGAGCCAGCCTGAACCACAAAGCGAGACCCTGTCTCCAAAAAGCTTAAAAAAAAAAAAAAGTTTTCTTATTGCTGAAAAACTTGGAAAAGGGTTTCTGAGATCAAAGTCTTTGTCTACAACTCAACAAACATTTGCTATTTTGTCCACAGGTACTGGACTAGACAAGGAGTCAACAAACTGTCCATTAGGCCAAAACCAACACACTACCTACTCTTGGAAATAAAGTTTTATTGGAACACAGCCAAGCATATTTGTTTATAATTATCTATAGCTGCTTTCCTGCTATAACTTGTAATGTAGCTCCATCAAGCTTGAAATATTTAGTATTTGACCCTTACCAGAAAATGTTTATCAATCTCTCTGCTAGATTCTAGAGATACAGAAGTATATTTGTGTCTTGTGTTTTGTGTGTCTGTGTGTGTGTGTGTGTGTGTGTGTGTGTGTGTGTGTGTACATATGCTGGCAATTGAATCCATGTTAGGCAAGCACTTTACCCCCAGCCTTTCTTAAAAAATTATTTTTTCTCTTGAGAGAGGATTTCACTTAGTTGACCAGGCTGGCCTGGAACTTTCAATTCTTCTCCAAAGGCAGACCCATAAACTCTATAAACTGTTAGATTTTATCTTCATCTAGGTAGTCATTTCATGGCTAAACACACTGATAAAAATTCACTAAACATTTGCGTAGCTTTACTGGATATGTGCCATAACTCAATACTTTTGTAATGAAACAAATGCAAATATTCCTCATTTAACAATCTACCTGCTTAACGACTACTTGGACTTAGACCCCAACATATGAAGTTATATAAACTGTTGGGGTTTTTTGATAAACTTCTGTAAATTTTGTTCAATGATTTTTTTGTTTTGTGTTTTTTTATAATTTTTAATTTTTTGCAGCTGAGAACTGAACCCAGGGCTTCATGCTTCCAAGACAAGCACTCTACCACTGAGCTAAATCCCCAGCCCCCGTTCAATGATTTTTTATTTTACAGTAAAATAAAGTATTAGAGTATTACAGTATTTTTTATTTTTGTTTGTTTCCATTTGGCTTATTTTGATTTCATATTTTGAGGCAGGGTTTTACTATGTAAGTCAGGGTGGCCTTGAACTCACTATGTAGCACAGGTTGCCCTCAAACTCCCAGTGATTCTCCTGCCTCTCAAAGAGGATGAATACAACTCCCAACCTAGGTGTTAGATGTGCATGTCCCCTGAAATCAAAGAATGAATTCCAAAAGACAAGGACACTGAGAGTAGAAAATATTTATTGAGAGACACTGAAGGTCCTACAAGTGTGTTGCGACTGAAGCCACTTCTCTAAGAATGTTTTACACAGCAAAATCACAAGGTAGGTACAAAATCACAAGGTGAGCAGGTAGATCAAACTATAATCAATCAACAAGATTATGTATAGCTGCTTAGCTAATACTGATTTAATAAAGAAGCAGGTTATGTAGCTAAGATACATGGAAAATACAAAGGCATTTTCAGGAAGAGATGGGCCTAGAGTTCTGGTCATCCACCCTGGTGATTGATGTCTAGTTGGACTTTTACTGGACCAGTTGATATTAATGACAGAATTTCAAGTTATTGCTTATCCCTTAAGAGAGGCATATAGGCCTGGCCATTTTTATCTTGAGCTGTTTTTATCCTTCCAGTTCAAGGCCAACCTGAACTACAAAGCAAGACTCTGTCTCAAAAAAGAAGTAAACAATTATAGTATTTATCTTTATCTTGAAGCCTAGTCGTCTTCAGATGCACCTCCAGAGAAAATTCTGATGTATTTATTTTAGTCTCTTTCTGACCATATATTAATTTCTATCTAATTTAGCTGTCTGCCTATAAGTATACCTTCTTTATAGTACTATAATTTTTGCTGATCATACTGTACTGAAATTTTGTTATACATTTCAGTACTGCATGTAAGAATTATGTAAACAGGGGCCAGGGATTTAGCTCAGTGGTTCCAGCACCTGCCTTGCAAGTGCAAGGGCCCAAGGTCCAATCCCCATGTGAAGACTCACACCCACCAGCAATCAGAACCACATACCACAGTGCTTTGTGTGGTGGTTCACACCTGTAATCCCAGCACTCAGAAGTCAGAGGCAGGAGGACTGCTGTGAGTTCAAGGCTGAGTTCAGAGCCAGTCTGAACTATAAAAGCGCAACCCTGTCTCAAAAAAAAAAAAAAAAAATTATGTAAATAAAAGCAAAGTCACCAAGTTGGAGTTTCCTTTGACCCTTTCTTTATTCTGAATATTGTTATGTATGTACAATAACAATTCTTCAGTTAGTGATAAATCCATGTAATGACTCAGTCGAAGGAATAGAACTGTGTTCTTAAATGAGGCATGTCTGTGTAAGCAAAGCGGCACATACCTTTAATCCTAGCCACTCAGGAGGCTGAGGCAGGACTATTGAAAGTTCAAGATCAGGGCCAGGGATTTAGCTCAGTGGTTCCAGTGCCTGCACTGCAAGCACAAGGGCCTTGGTTCGATCCCCAGTGACCACATACAATAATGCCAGGCATGGTGACTCACGCTCACCAGCAATCAGTACCACATGTCACAGTGCTGAGCATGGTGACTCATACCTGTAGTCCCACCACTTGGTAAGTAGAGGCAGGAGGATTGCTGTGTATTCGAGGCTGAGCTGACAGCCAGCTTGAACTACAAAAGCAAAACCCTGTCTCAAGCAGGAGGATTGTGATGTGAGTTTGAGGCTGAGCTCAGGGCCAGCCTGAACCACAAAGCAAGACCCTGTCTCAAAAAACCTAAAAAAAAAAAATTAATAAATAAATAAAAAATAAAAATTAAAAATTAAAAATTTTAAAAAAAATTTAAAAAATTAAATTAAAAAATAAAAAATTAAAAAAAAACCCTGTCTCAAAAAAAAAAAAAAAACGGTTCAAGATCAGCCTAGGCAACTCAGTGAAAGCCTATCCCAAAAGAAAAAATAAAAAGATCTGGAACTACAATTCAGTGATAGAGCACCTCTGGGTTCAATTCTCAGTACCTCAAAAACTAGTAACAATACTTAGTCCTATTTTCTAGAAATTTCTAAATCTGGTAGGAAGTCAAAAAAGTAAACAACTGAGCTGGGGATTTAGCTCAGTGATTCTGGCGCCTACCTTGCAAGTGCATGGTCCCAAGTTCAATCCCAGTAACCACATACAACAATGCCAGGTGGGATAACTTACACCCACCAGCAATCAGTACCACATACCACAATGCCAGGTGTAGTGGCTCACGCCTGTAATCCCAGCAGAGGCAGAGACAGGAGTTCAAGGCTCGCCTAGGCTATATAGTGAGCTCAAGGCCAACCTGACCTACAAAGCAAGACTCTGTCTCAAAAAAAAAAGAAGTAAAGAACTATAGTACAGTGGTGGTAAGCATCATAATGAAAAGCTATACTGCTTACAGAGATGGCCAAGAAAAAGAAAATAAACAATCTAGATAGGGATGGAAGATCAAATTTTTAGAGACATTCAGAGAAGAATGGGTACCTTTTTATTGAATAAATAAAAAATTAATTAAGTTAGTGTCTATGGTGCCTAAACAGTACCTAGTACTCAGTAAGCACTCCAAAAATAAATGACTCTTTCAAGTGCTGAAGAAGAGAAAGCCAATCCCACATGAAGTAACCTGGCCTGCTCAAGCATATACATATACCCAAACTACTAGAGAGACAGCAGAGTGCAGTGGTTAAAAACATAAGCTTTGGTCCAAGTTTAGTGGTCTGTGTCTGTAATCCCAACACTCTGAGAGACTAAGGCAAGAGGTTCACAAATTCAAGCCCAGCCTGGGCAACTTAGTGACTTAATGAGACCTTAGCACAAAGTAAATAATATTTTTGAAAAATTTAAAAGGGGATGGGATGTAGCTCAGTGCGGGGGGGAAAAAAACAGATTTTGAGATTGGGATATGAAATTTCTAAGTATATTTGAGTCCTATCCTACTTCCACAAATTACTAGATATGTCACGTTAGTTTCCTCATCTATAAGATGGAGGGCAACAATGTTTTGTTTTGTTTTTGAGACAAGGTCTTGCTTTTGTAGTTCAGGCTGACCCTAAACTATGTAGCCCAGTGAACCCTCAAACTCACAGCAGACCTCTTGCCTCTGCCTCTGAGTGCTGGGATTACAGACATGAGCCACCAGGCCTGGCATTATGGTATGTGGTACTGATTGCTGATGGTGTGTGGTTACAAGGATCAAACTTGGGACCTTGTGCTTGCAAAGCAGATACCAGAACCACTGAGTTAAATCCCCAGCCCCAAGGGTAACAATGTTTATACCACTGACAATTGTAAAAATTAAAAACACAATTGTAGCTGACACATAAGTACTCCATATACATTTTTATCAGAACAATTAACATTACTAACTGAACAAGAGTAGACTTAGCATCAGCTCAGAGCACCTGTGACTTCCTGGGAAGTCCCGTGAGACTCTAGGTTTTTCAAAAGTTGATTATTTTGCCAGCTAGGACTCAACCTGACATACCACATATTCAGTGTGTGTTGTATACAGCTTTAGATATTTGACCCAATATCCAGAAAACTAAAAATCCTAAGAGCAGTTCCAACCCCACTGCTCCAACAATGCCTTCCAGAAGCAAAATCAGAAAATCACTACTTCTAACTGAGCTAGCTGATAATGAAAGAAACAACACAAGAAAAAAAATACATTTAAATAACAATATCTGCTTGAGCTTAAAATCCTTACACTTAGTCTAGGAAGACTGGCCAGAAGAAGACCAGAGTCTTAGTGCTGCTGGGTATGCACCCCAACGAGGGAAATTGTGAAATGTGTTAAACACCCTCACCAATTTTCATGGAAATTTAAAGCGTTCTAGGTGGCTAGATCCCTTAGGACTAAAAAGTGATGATATAGAAATCACAGGTGTGGGAAACTAGAAAGATATTCAGAGATCACCACTTGGATTGGCCCTGCTCTGTCTATAAAATACCTGTCTATCATTTAGCTTCATTTTACAGATGACACATCTGAAGTCCAGAAAGGCTCAATAAAACGGCCTAGATATTATCAAGCAATAAGAAAAAAAGCATACCTAACTCCAGGAGTAGCAAGCTTAATGAAAAGATAAAACTCACAGATGATAAGGAAGATTCCAGTAAGGAGCTACAAGTAATGAAAGGAAGAAGAGCTGAATGAAGTCCTAGAGTAGAAGTTCCTGCCCAACACTTCTCACAAAATGGCCTCTCCTTGATGTTACAGCTCCTAACCTATAATATCTGCTTACATATCTCCCCTCTCAACAGTAGCTCTTCAGGGTTATACTCCGTAGGTTATCCTTATCTATATAATCAGCATCCTTCCTCGATAATTATACTTCTACTAACTTCGAAAAGATTCAGACTAGCCTCTCTCACACCCACAATACAAAAAAAAGTTACATGTACCCTGGAAGTGTCTGGCAGGCCAAGAGACCAAAACTTCAACAAAGAGCCTACATAAGTCTACTAGACATTAACTTTCACCAAGTAATCTAATCTCTTATTTTGTTCATTTGTTAAAATACTGACAGCATTAATCACCTTATATGACTGTATTAAAATGTCTGTAAAACTACTTAACAGTGTATAGCATTTAGTAGGAAATTTTCCCTCTCTTTCCATCTCTGGGTTCCTATAAAAAGTTTACTCCTTATACCAATATTTACTAAAACACAAATTTTTATTTTTGTGTTGAACTTTAGTGATAAAACCCTTAGCACAAGCTCAAACTTGTTAACTTCTTTGCATGGTACTCCCCAGCTACCTAGCACACAATAAGCACTCAATAAATAGGGAACTCCTGAGAATACTCCCAGACATGGACCACTGATAGGTCACTTCACAGTACAATAAGGCCACTACATTTGGCATGCATGCACAGAAAGACAGGTCTCTGGCCAGTGGCAGGTCTGCATCCCTTCCCCCATACACACACCACATAATAGAGAATCACAACTGAGACTACAAGAGAAAAACAAGAAACAAGGTCTCAGATCAGTTCCTCAAAACTTTTTTAAAGACTATATGCCAGTATTACAAACTATACAGCATCTCTATTTAGGACCTGGATTATAACAGTAAACAAAATACCCACTCTCACATTTCCTATACTGTCTCACATTTCCCATACTGTCTATTGAGAGGGAGAGGAAGTGTTCCTTCTTTTTGACATTATTTTTTTTTGAAAAGCTAATCCCCTGAGAAATGACTGGCTACATATCCTGACAAATACGATCTAGCAAGAGCTTGAACCCCACAAAAGCATCTTAATCATTCCACCTTGCTGGGCTTTAGAGCTGAAAATAGCCCCAAATGAAAAACAAGCTGTGTGGACTACTTATCCTGTTCCATAGCAAAGGCAGGCCTTAAGCTGGCTGAACAGGACAAACCCCTCACTCCTCAAGTCAAGCAGAGCTGAAAGTCTCACCTGTTTCCGGCCCCATAGCAACTGGTATGCCTTTGGCACCTCTCAGGCTTCATCTTTCCAAAACAGCAATAGAACAAGTATAGAACAGGAAGGGCCTTCTACAGTCTGCCAGCCCTGCTTAGGGGGCGATGGAGAGGAAAAGATTTCTGGATATAGATCATCAAATCTGAAATGAAAGGCCCCAAAGCAACCCATGCCTCAGAATCATTCTGTACTTCTGTTTTATCTTCTGGCAGTGACATTAACAGGTTTTTCCACCCAGGTCTTTATCTAATATCTATTCAAGGGCCAAAGATTTAGCTTGGTGGCACTGTGGCTGCCTTGCAAACACAAGGTCATGAGTTTGATCCCTAGCACCACAAAAAAAAAGGGGGGGGGGAGCCTAATATCTATTCAAGTGCTTACTTAACCCCAAATCAGAATCAGTATTTAGTGACACATACCAAGTCTATCTTTTGTCTCACATACTTTGACCCATGCTATTAGAGTCTTATTTCCAAATTTATCTTCCCCAATACACTAAGAACCTCTAAAAAGAGAAACCAGCTTTCAGAATGCCCATATATCCACTTTTGCCTACTATAGAGCCAGTCTTCAAAAAGATTTTCAAGGGCTCGGGATTTAGGTCAGTGGTTCCAGCACCTGCCTTACAAGCGCAAGGGCCCTGGTTCAATCCCAGGTAACCACATACAATAATGCCGAGCATGGAGACTCACACCCATAAGCAATCAGTACCATGTACTACGGTGCCAGGTGTGGTGGCTCACGCCTGCAATCCCAGCATTTGGGAGGCAGAGGCTGGAGGATTGCTGTGAGTTTAAGGCTGAGCTCAGGGCCAGCCTGAACTACAAAAGTGAGACTCTGCCTCCAAAAAAAAAAAAAAAAAAAAAAAGATGTTAAAATCTGTTTTTTGTAGAGAAATAATCCTAAACCCTTTTTTTTTTTTTTATCTTTATTGGTACATTACATATATGCCTCATGACTGCACTCCATAATGGGGATTTGTACCAGTATAAGACACAACTTAATTCTCATTATTTCCCATAGCCCTACCCACCCTACCGCCCCCCCATGTACATAAAATTTGTTTCCTTACTTTTTTGTTACACTCTCATCATTTTCCCCCCTTCACCCTATTTTACATTGAGCATTTTCTATTTCACAATATATAACATACAATGCTAGGACTCATTTACATCTTTATTTTCTCATACCAGAGAAAAGATGCGATATGTACCTATCTGTGACCTATTTATTTCACTTATGAGGATATCCTCGAGGTATGTCCATTTAAGTAGAAATGTTTCAAACTTAATCATTTTTTATGGCAGAGTAATACTCCATTTTGTAGAAGAACCACAGCTTTTTTATCCGGTCTCCAGTTGATAGACACTTGGGTTGTTTCCAAGATGTAGCAATCACAAATTGGGCTGCTATAAACATGGATGCACATATGTCACTGTGATATGAGTCTTTTAATTCTTTTGTGTATATATTTAGCAGGGCAATGACCGGGCCAAATGGTACCTCCAATCCTAGCTTTTTGAGGAATCTCCAAACTGATCTCCACAGGGGTTGTACGAGTCTACAGTCCCACCAACAGTAATCCTAAACCTTTTTTGTATCAGGAACTGGTTTCATAAAAGACAATTTTTACACAGACTGGGGATGGTTTCAAGATGATTCAGGAACATTATATTTATTATGTACTTGATTTATGTCATTATTACAATATATAATGAAATTATTATACAATTCATCATAATGCAGAATCAGTGGAACATCTGAGCTTTTTTTCCCCATAACTAGATGGTCCCATCTAGGGATGACAGTGACACCTTAACTGTGTTGCTTTATGTCTAACTTATTCCATAATTGCATTTTGATTGCCATAATTACAGAAAATTTTTCTTCACAAAGATAGGATGTTAGAAATAGAAGAAGCTTCTTAGAACTTCTGCGGCAATCTGAGGGTTTCCACTTTGACTATACTCAAGAATGTATAAACAAACTGGGGATTTAGCTCAAGTAGTACCATGTCTACCTTGTGAGCAAAAGGACCCAAGTTCGATCCCCAGTAGTACCAAGAATATATAGAGGGGCCAGGGATTTAGCTCAGTGGTTCCGGCACCTGTCTTGCAAGCGCAAAGACCCAGGTTCGATCCCCTGTAACCACATACAACAGTACTGGGCATGGAGACTCATACCCACCAGCAATCAGTACCACATACCACAGTGCCAGGCATGGTGGCTCACACCTATAATCCCAGCACTCGGGAGGCCCAGGTAGGAGGATTGTTGTGAGTCTGAAGCTCGTCTGGGCTACACAGTGAGCTCAGGGCCAGCTTGAACTCCAAAAAGCAAGACTGTCTCAAAAAAAAAAAAATGTATAGAGATTTGAAATTGTCTCAAACATACTTATAAAGTATCATTTGTTTTCTCAGGCAGTAATCCACTTCTAGCACAAAGTCAATTCTCTTGGCTTATTAACAACTATGTTAAAACCAATGGGTCTCAGCAGACTCAAATTTGTTTTTATTATGCTATAAATTCACATACAATTCTGACTTAGAAATGGTACACTTTTCACTAAAGATTGTATGCTGGCAGAGTTCAGGAGGAAAAACTTTAAGATAAAGGATCTAGTGGGAAAAACTAGTCAGGAAGTGACTATAGTCTCATAGTTTAATACTGGTTTCAGGGAGTGAGTTGGATCTCACAGGAGTGATTAGTTCTCACAGAGTCAGTTATTAAGACTAAGTACACATACACTTAGTCTCTGTACGTAGCCATTCCCTTTTTGTTTATCTGCCATATTGTGATACAGCCAAGGAAGGCCTAACTAGAAAATTTGTGTCATGTTGTTTATACCTTATATTTTTGTTCCTTATATTTTATTCAGGGTATCCATCCTTAGGGCAGGTAACACTTGCATCCAGGGTGGGGTAGCCTTAATCCTAGCACTGCACCAAGAATCAATCCCAGCATTTATAATCTTGATCCCAGTAGCACATACCCTAGATCATACCACCTCTGAAAAGCCCTGCCGATTATCATAGGAGGCTTAGGAGGAACATCTACACACAAGCCATAATAGTGGTTTCAGTATATTCATAACCATCACCACCATCTAATTTTGGAATATTTTTATCACTCCAAAAGCAGTTATCTCCCATTATTTCCTTCCCTTATGCCCTCACAACCACTAATCTATTTTTTTTACTATACATTTACCCATTCTAGATAGTTTATATAAATGGAATCACACAATACATGGGCTTTCCCCTTAGCACATTTTCAAGTGCCATCCATGTTACAGTCCTTGATAATATTTCATTTCATTTTAGGGCTAAATAATATTCCATTATATGACTATATATTTTTGTTTATTTATCAGGTAGCAGACATTTGAGGTTTTTGCATTATTTGGCTGTCATGAAAAATACCATTAGGAACATTTTCTTACAAAATTTTTTTTTTTTTTTTTAGGTTTTTTGAGACAGGGTTTCGCTTTGTGGTTCAGGCTGGCCCTGAGCTCAGCCTCAAACTCACATCACAGCAATCCTCCTGCCTCTGCCTCCCGAGTGCTGGGATTACAGGCGTGAGCCACCACGCCCGGCACTGTGGTATGTGGTACTGGTTGCTGCTGGGCGTGAGTCTCCACGGTATGTGGTTACCGGGGAATCGAACCTGGGCCCTTGCGCTTGCAAGACAGGCGCCGGAACCACTGAGCTAACTCCCCGGCCCCTTTCTTACAAAATTTTATGTGACTATGTTTTCAATTATGGATAATTTATCAAGGAAGGAAGTAGGTCACATGGATAAACTATGTGTATTTTTTAAAATTATCTTTGTTGGTACATTATGAATATACATCATAATCACATTCAACATTAAAAGTTTGTACCAGAATATGACATGACTTGATTCTCATTTTTTCCCTTTCCCCCCCTGCCTCCCCCAACCCCTATATATACAATCTTTGTTTTCTTTTTTCTTTATTATTACCACATTCGTTTTCCCCTAATTATTTGCCCTTACACTCTTTCCTTTTAAATATTTTCTACTTCACAATATCAACTATACATACTACAACTCTTTTACAACTTCATTTTCTCATACCAGAGAAAAAATATGGTATTTACACATCTATGACCTGTTTATTTTGCTTATGAGGACATCCTCAAGGTACATCCATTTGAGTATGAATGACTCGATCTTATCATTTTTAATGGCAGAATAATACTCCATTCTATAAAAGAACCACATCTTCTTTATCCAGTCTCCAGTTGATGGATATGTGCATTTTTGAAGACATATTATCCTTTAAAACATTAATTCACTTTTTCCTTCTTCACTATTAATATCGTCCATAACCAGTCCCAGTCTTCAATACTCCTATAGAAACCCAGTGACTACCATCTCTGCATAGATACTGAATACAGTGGACCCTTCACTTACAAATGCAGTTCATTCATGAATGCTGGTTGTAACTCAAGTTGGTCAGCTGACGGCTCAGGCTTCTCAGCCTTCCAAGTCTCTCTTCTACAGATAGCAGTGTTCTTTGATGTTGACCCATGATCTCTCAATTAAGCCCACACAGGAAAGGATGTTATAATGCTCCTTCCAGAACTTTTCGAGGGTTAAATCTGTATCTGAGATTATCTGGAAGGACAAGTGACTGGCATTCAGGTCATAACTCAAGACTTTGTTAGCAAGTTAAAACTAAAATTCCAGTCATAATCCAAGTTGTTCTTGTCAGGCCCATCATAACTCAATGGTCCACTGTATTCCTATTACCCTAGAAAGTTTCACTGGACAGTGTCAGCCAGAAGGATAAGATGATTATAATAATTACAGCTAACTTTGTTTGAGTGCTAGGGATCAAATCAAGGCCCTTTTGCTCACTAGGCAAGTACTTTACCATTAAGCAACATTCTCATATTTTTTCACTTTTATTTTGAAACAGGTTCTCATAAAGTTGCCCAAATCTCCAACTTGTGATCCTCCTATCTCAACCTCCTTAGTAACTGGGATTACAGAAGGATTATCTCTTTTTAATCATCATAACAACTCTATTCTACCATTCTAAAATTAAAGCTTTTAGAATTTAAATGGATTCCCTAAGGTCATAGGCTAGTCAGTAAAGCCAAGATTTACACTCAGAAAAAATCTGACTCCAAACTGGGCATGGTGGTGTACGGCTGTAATTGCAGTACACAGGAAGCTGAGGCAGGAGGACTGCCATCACTTCAAGGTCATTCTGGGCTACATAGTGATGAAGCCGGCCTGAACTACATAGCAAAGTTTGCCTTCACAATTACCATACAACACACAGATGACATAGTGAAAGGAAAATGTCTTCATGGCCGCAAATGAGCTCCCAATAAAGGGCTAAGGAACTTAAAAAGATATTACCAAAAAAAGAGAGAGAGATTACAACTTGATACAGGAAAATTAAACTTCATTAAAGAAGGAAAAGGAACAACTGATCTAAATTCCTTCTGTACATAGAGCCTACTCAAGTATACCGCCTGTACCAAGTCTTCCTCAATGATTCTGGTGCACACTAATCTCTCCTTTCTCTTGCTGTAACACATCATTTTATTTCTTTTTAAGATTACAGGGAATTCTATCAATAAATATGCAAATAAAAATTATTTAACCAGATTAACACCTTCAGAAACTTATGTGTTCATCACAGAACACACATCATTATACATATAGCTGTTCTTTAAGTAGCTAGGAAATTGTTGATTTGTAAGTTTCCCAAAGGCAAGAATACAGACCATGTTTTATTCTCTTCAGTGCCACCAACAACAGAACACAAGGCAAGCTGGTTCCATCTAAACTGTTTCTGGGGGACTGCTGCTCATTTACTTTGTTAGGTTAAGTTCAGACATAGCAAAATAAAATAATTCATATGGAATTATAGCAAAATAAAATGATTTACATTGACTCCCATATAAAGTTTCACTCTCAGCCCCTGAACCCAGTGCTGCATTAGTCAGAGTCCCAGGCAAGGTAGAATACCAGTTTCTAGTAGAAGTCAGATAGTTCCTTTGCCCTCAAGGTGATGAAAACATTTGATGGCTCCTTGTTTTACTTTTTTCATTGCTGAGACAAAATATCCAACATCCAAGTTAAAGAAAAAAAGGTTTATTTCTGTTTACAGTTTGTAGAGGTTTCAGTCCATATTCAAGTGGCACTGAGGCAGGATGGCATGACACATGGCAGAGGAGAATCAGTCCATGGCAAAGCAGGACAGGCAAAAAGCAGCCAGCAATGAAGTTGCCAGCAGCAAGTGAGACCACAGTAGCCCTCTTTCTGTGCTTTATATTTTATCCATGGAGTGGAATACCCTTAATTCTACCAAGAACTATGGCAAACCAATCAGTGACTTGCCTCCGCAAAAAGATTATGCACATCCCTGTACACAAAAGGTATTTAGTCCGTCTCCAAGAGTAGCAAAAATCCTAAGAGTTTTAGCACTGCTAATAAGTTCAAGTCTCCGCTGAGATTTTAGGCTATCTCTCTTAGCTTCAAGCCCCTGTACAAATGAAAAGAAATGTAAACATCTCCAAAACACAAAAGCACAAGACAGATATTTCTACTCTGAAAAATACAAAGAAGGGAACATAAAGGAATGGGAACAAAGCAAGACCAAAATCCAGCAGGATAAATGTTAAATCCGATAGTTCCATGTCCAGTATTTCCCACAATCTGCAGCAAGCTCCAATCTGCAGTGAACTCCAAAAGGCTTGGGTGGCTCCACCCATATGGCACTTCTGATGGTTGTAGCTTCCATAGCTTCTCTCTTTGACTCACTCTGCTTGATCCTTGCAGCTTTCTTAGATGATCCATACTCCTGGCTTCTCAAACTTCTAGGATCTCTCTTGCACCTTAGGCTTAACACTAGTTTCACACTGCGCTATCTAGGACACATTGCCTGGTCTTCTTCTGAAATCTGGGTGGAAGCCTTCTGACCAGTAACTCTTGCATTCTGCATGCCCTTAAAGCCAGCACCATGTGGTTGACACTAATGTCCACCATGAGCTGGAGCAGTAGCCAGGCTTCCTTCTCTCTTGGCTGTAGGGGTTGAGTCCCTGGACTGCAGAACAATCTGAACCAAATACCAAGGAACAAATTCTTTAGACTGCCACTATTCTGGAACATGGTGCTCTGTGGCTTTCTTCTCAAAGCAAATTCTATCAACTTTGAGGCTGCAAAGACTGGACTCCTGCTGTTTCTCGTGATGTCCTTCAAGCCATAATTTCTATTGTTCCGTTGCTTCTCAGAACCAAGTTCTCCTCTACTCTATCTTTTCAGTCCAGGGCTTTACTGGGGCTTCCTTTCTATCCAAATTCAATATGTTTTAAATCATTCTTCTGAATGATTCTGAATGATTCTTGCTACTAATTCTTAACATAGATCTGGCGAAAAGCCAACGTAGCCATGCCATCACCTCAGTAATAGACTGTCTTGAAATTTCTTCTGCCAGATTAGTTAGTCTGCTGTCCTTAATCTCAGGCTTAGGCAAAGTCTCTAGCCATGAGCAAAATGCAGACAAACTGTTTGCCAAGGCATGACATATATCACCTGCAGTCCAACAGCCAATGCAATCCTTCTTCCAAGCAGAAACCTCCAGAACCTGGTCCTTACCAGCAGCATTTCTATCAGCTTTCTGGTCTTCTGACTTCTGACCAGAATCTCCCATCAAGTACAGCTTAAGGTATTCCAAGATGCTTCTTTGACCAGTATCTCCAAACCTTTCAAACTCTTCCCCCAAGACAGTTCCAAAGGCTCCCAAACCATATGGTCAGATAGTCATAGCAATGACCCCACACCTCATACCAAATTCTGTATCAAGCAGTGCTTACAGAGAAACAAATTAAATACAAGATATATAAATATATAAGAATTTATAATATTGTCTTACAATAGCCACCCATAGAATCATGTGCGCAAGAGTACAAAAGGTCTGTCTGCACACTGGCAATCCAAAGGATCCAGTTGAAGGCCTGAAGTTCATTGTAGTGTCCCATGAGAGTCCATATTAGGAAGAAGGCTGATGAGTTAATGCTGGAGGCTGAAGACTTTATTGGAAGCCAGGAGATGACAAGCAAGTAAAAGCAAAGACTAGAGCTTCTCTAAAAAAACAAAAGCAATCCTCCCTTCTTCATTTCCCTTTTATACCAGTCTGATGATAATTTCCCCTAGGGTAGATCTTCCATACCCAGAACTACGCTGAGCCAATTTAGTTGGGCATTTATTATTCAAACTGACACAGTCAATCAACTGTCACACTCCTCCTCTACTCACCCTTCCTCTCAGCTTCAGAAAGGAAAAGAAAATCATCGTGGTACTCAAAGATTAACAATGCACTTTCAGTGTCCAATGCTAGGTCAGGAATTCTTGTTCCCTTTTTAGAGATAAAAACAGATCTTCAACTTCACAAACATAAATAATTTTTTTTTTTTTTTGAGACAGGGTCTTGCTTTGTAGTTCAGGCTGGCCCTGAGCTCAGCCTCAAACTCACATCACAGCAATCCTCCTGCCTCTGCCTCCCAAGTGCTAAGATTACAGGCATGAGCCACCACAGCTGACATTGTGGTATGTGGTACCAGGGATCAAATTCAGGACCTTGTACTTGACAGGTAGACACCAGAACCATTGAGCCAAATCCCCAGCCCAAACATAAATAATTCTACTAAGTCACAAGGGTGGAGTGATAAAAGAACTCAGATCACCTCATAGTTGGCCTAGATCCCCGTGAGTTGACTTTAAAACCATCCAGTAAGAGACTTTCCCTGACCACTCCATCTAAAATAGTACTCACATCACTCTCTCTTCATCTTACTTTGTTTTCTAGAATTTATTCTTACCTGGCATTATATTATGTGTCTATTTGTTTATTGCCTATCTTCCTATATGAACACAAGACAATAAAGAATAATAGTCTCTACTGCATAACAAATGACTAGCGAAGTTCCTGGCATACAGTAGGGCCTCAAATATTTATTATAAAATAAATCTAGTACAGCTTCAACTGATCCCCCTCCATACCAATATAGCCATGTAGAGTAAAAAGCAAAGGAAACAAAAAATAAAAATACACTGTACAGGAGAAAATATTTTCAGTTTACACCTCTAACAATGGATTAATATCAAACTATCTAAGAAATTCAAATCAATAGCAAAATAAAACAAAACAAATAATTCTAGTAGAAAATGGGCAATAGGCCTAAATAGACACTTCTCAAAAGGTATACTGGCCACGGACGGATGTAGCCCAGTCATGCTGCACCTGCCTGGCAAACATAAAGTCTTAATTCAATTCCCAGTACTAATAAAAGATACACAATGGGCTAATAAGTACCATATATGAAAAAAGTGTTCAACATCACCAATCATCAGGAAATGCAGATCAAAACCATAGAGATATCATCTAATTCCAGCAAGAATGACAGTTAACAAAAAAAAAACCCAAAGATAACAAGTGCTGAAGTAAATGTAGAAGAAAACGAATCCTCACATACTACTGGTGTCGATTAAAACAGAAATTATGGAAATCCTGTGAAAGTTTGTCTAAAAAATTAAAAGGAAAAACTCAAAAGTCACTTAACGCTTCCCCATATAACAATTCTTCTTTTCTCTCCAAGAAGTTTGCCCTCTCTTTCTGCAGCCATCCAACTCTGTCATTTTAGCAAGGAGTCATTTGCTTGGTCAGATTTTCTAGTCATCCCCTATGTTTCAGGCACTCTAAAATCCCCAATCAGAATGGAAGGATCCTTTTAAAATAGGACCCAAATAGCCCAGGCATCTCATCCCATTTTGCCTACAGCACAGACCAGGTGATGGTTGGAGAGTAAAGGAAAGGGGCTGAGTGGCCTCTCTGGAAGCGCAGTAACTCCAGTGGTGCTAATAGAGAACTGGATACCAAAGATATCACCACTGCACAATGGTCTAAATCTGATTATAATATTTTTCCTTTGAGGAGTATGAACTCGGGAAGAATAGAGAGTATTTAAAACACAGCTTTGGAGTCATATCTAGTTTGAGAAAAAACAAAAATCTCTCAATAACAACTAGGTTCTTTACTTTCCAGATGTAATGATATTAATGCCAAAATCCTTCAGAAAAACAAAATTTTAGGCTGTGCGTGATGGCATACAGCTCTGATCTCAGCACTCAGGAGGCAGAGGGGGGAAGATCTCTTTGAGTTAAAGTCCAGCCTAAGCTATACAATGAGTTTAAGGCCAACCTGAACTATATAGCAAAACTATCTCAAAAAAACAACAACAAAAAAGAAAAAAAAAAAGAATTTTATTCCCAAAGTCTGACACCAAAACTACGTCCTAGCTCTCCACACACTGGGACATTGTCCCACCGAGCAACAGAAACCTAGAGACCAGAAAATTTGGGTAGGCATTTAAATGTGGTCCCTATCAGCCAAAGGGCTCCAAGGCAGTGTGTTGACACTGATGCTTGGAAGTGAAACCTGAAGGAGTAACATGCAAAGGTCAGAGGAGCAGCAGCTCTTCATTCCCTTCAGGAGCCATATACTTAAAATAATATTGTTTCCCATAATGAATGCAGTTGTTATGTACTGCAAATATGTACTAATAAAAATTTTAAAGATTTAAGATAAGTAATATTGATAATTTTTAAAACAACAAATATTTTGTTAAGACCATTGTGTAGCTTTTAGATACATTCTCACAATAGCCCAAAGGCTCAGAAAATTAATTATTTACTTGGGGTTATAAGGCTAATAAACAATAGAAAAGCCAGATTTCAAACTGGATCTCCATGACAGAATGAATGCCCTGTATTCCAATGTTTCTTAGTTCAACATTAATCCTAGCTGGCCATGATAGCTCACACTTGTAATCCTACTACTTAGGAGGCAGAGGAAGGAGGACTGCTGAGAGTTCAAGGCCAGACTGGGCTACATAGAGAGGTCAGGGCCAGTCTGAACTACAAATCGAGATCCTATCTCAAAAAAAAACACAAAAAAAACCTCAAAACATCAATCCAGCTAGGCAAAGGGGATAAAAACTCTTATAACTAAGAGTAACCCAGAACAATGACACCATGGAGAGGTGCCCAAGATTGTTATCTGGGCTACTCTGCGCTTCCCTGGATCACCAATCAAACCTCCTGAAAGCCTGCAAAGTAGATGTTCTGCCCTGAATGACCCTTGAAGGCAAGAGGGGAAAATGCCAAGAGAAAAACAAATGTGGAAGAGTTATAGACAAAATAGTAAAGCAGAAGTCAGAAGACCTGAGATTAAGTTTCAGTTCTGCTCCTAATTAAATATATAACCATGGGAAATCACCTGTCTTCTTTGCATTTGTATTCTCGGCTATGATATGGAGATAACAATCCCCTACCATCATACCTAACTGAGTTGCTATGGGTGTGGTAAGCAAAAAAGACAGGTTTTTAATGAAAGAGTGCTTTGTAAAATGCACGGCACAAACCCACCTGAAAGGTCATTATGATATAACTACTGTCAGCTGGCTGGGGAGAAGATTACTGTCCATGTAAACCAATGAGAGTAAAACAGTAGACAATTAGGTGCCAGATTACATGGTACAGACTAAGAAGATTATAGCCTGGAAAAGGAAGTTTCCATGACTAGCCAAAGAATGGACACGATTGGAGGGATGATGAGCAATAGCAGCAGTAGACGGCAGTGAGGGAAGAGAGGGATTAAGAAGCAGGGAAGAAAAAAAAAAGAAGCAGGGCAGTGCTGGATACATCCTGTTGGGGGATCAGGAAGGTCACAAAGGATAGGTAGGATAAGGCTAAGCTATTGAAGAGAAGATAGGCAGCTGAAAAGCTAGAACAGGAGGCAACTGGCAATGCAACCGAAATAATAGAAACACAAGCTTTGGGACAGCAGAAGTAAATTTCACAAGAAACATTTATTGAGCACTAACAATGTGCTAGGCACTGTCATAGGATAGGGGATACAGAGCCAAAACACCTGCCCTGCTTCCCTGACCATTTGAATCCACTTACAGAATGACAAGAACAACGAGAAAACAAGCTTTGCAATCAGATAGACCTAGTTTCAATCCCTGCATGAACACTGCTAAAAAAAAATCTTCTGCAAGTAACCAAATGCAGAAGTAATAATAATCTTTCATTTGACTAAAAAGTATCTGTGCCTTTCACACACCTAAGTAATAATCATAATTATTATTGTCATTTACCAGCTTTGAGATCTTGGAAAAGTTACTTAACCTCTCTGGGCTTCAGTTGTATTACTTATAAAATAATATTATTGATACCTATCACAAAATTATTGAGAGCATGAAAGGCAATAAATGATGTAAAGTACATAGAGTAACAACTCAGTAAAGTCCCTTTTTCTTCCCAGTGTTCCTTATTTCCCTAACCATCTCATTCCCTTTTCCCTGTCCCACATTTGAGCCCTCTCCCTTGGCAATACTAATCTCCCAAAGAAGGGCACTGAGGACATTGGTCAGGACACTTGACTCCATTCCTAGGGAACACTAGCCCAAATTAACCCCAAACCAACTCTAATTTACCCAGTGCTTAACCACTCTCATCCAGAGACATGTCATTTACACACTTCTTGCCAAGTATCTTCTTTTCACAAGCAAGAGGTCCTTTCTACCTGATAACCAAATAGTTCCTTCTTTTTTATTCATTTTTCTAAGAAAGCAAACCAGAAAAGAAAGTTCCAAAGTCTAAAATGATAATCAAAGAAAGCACTGTGGTCCTCCCAGTACTTTAAAACTACAGGATAAGAGGAAGAAGTTCTACAAATCACTATAAGGACTGTGATCATCATGTATTACAGACACGTATCAGTAAAAATAAATTAATTAATTTTTTAAAAGGAAAGGTTCTAGACACTCTTGCTAAGGGGTAGAGAAGTCCCACTGGGATTCTATACTTATCAGACAAGGACAGGCAAACTTGCCATAATTTCCAACAGTTCCAGAAATGCCTGAGAACAAGGCCCTCAGCCTGTAGAGTTACTCAGGCATGAGAAGAAAATTGGATTTTCACTCAGAAAGGTCAACTCATAAATACCTGATTAACTCAAGTGAACAAGCTCTGCTCTACCTCCTAAGAGAATTTACAACTGATCCGGAACAGGAGTCAAGCTGAGTACATGTTTTCAAAGCCATAACTAAAAATTATTGAAGGGTTGAGGGTAAGGGATGGAGAAGTGATGACTGGCATGTATATATATATATATAATCCCAAACCAAATCAGCTAAGTCCAGATTTTTCAGTGGAAGCTTTCTCTTCTGCAACAACTTCATTACAAACCTCCAGTGTAAATGTGATCTTGCCCAGAAAGCTAAGAACCAGCCTTCCCACAAGATCATGAGAAATGCTAACAGGCAAACAGCATCAATTCCAAAATCCTCACTTAATCCCAGAGTGCTCCTTTTTTGAGAAAATATCAACTGTTCTAACCTTATACATTGAAAGACATTGTCACATAGAATCTATAAATCTTTATCTAATTTCTCCCTAACAGCTCTGCTTCTTCTATGCTTCCTCTGTACTTAGCAAACCAAAGAAGGAATTTTTTTTCAAGACAGTTTCACTATGTACAGCAGCTGAGACTTGCCTTGAACTCACTCTGAAGCCCAGGCTGGCCTAGAACTTGAGACAATCTTCCTGCCTTAGTCTCCCAAATGCTAGTTTTGAGCTACCACACCTAGCTCCAAAAAGGAAAAATAAAAGGAATTATTATATACCATATGCCAGGTCTTATACAAAAGCTTTTAACAATTTTTGTAAAGATCCAATAAACCTGTGTGATAGCTAATTGTATTTCATTATATAAACAAGTGTTCTTCAACTGGGTTGTTTCAACTGAGTCATCTGCACAGAAGAGGGGTTGTTAAGTGCAGAATCTAATTATGAACCCAGTCTTCAGATTCCAAAGTTTAATGTTTCTTTCAACAAGTATTAATTGATAGACTATGAAATTCCAGGCACTACTCCCAAGTAAATTCATAGCAATGTATAAGACCAACATAAACTTTTGTCTTTAAGGAACCAAGCTTCCATACTTTAGCACACTGCACATTTATTAAATGGTGCCACTATTTTTTTTTCCATTTGTCAGGACTCAATAAATATATATAGAGAAATGAATGTGTTCCTTTCTCTTACCTCACAGGAAACCCTTTCAACTACCACCCAAACAGCATTCAACTATGTATTAATTCTACATTTGTCCTCCCACCTACTCTAGCCACATCTTAAACCAAAAGCTTCCTTGCAGTGCTAGAAAATTGGTTTCGCCACCCATTAAGTATGAAAAGAACAGCACTTCAGAGTTCCCAAACACTTTCTTAAATATAACCTTATTTAACCCTCATCAAATTAAACAAGATAAACAGTATTCCCATTTAACAGATAAGAAATCCAACACCTAAAAAGCTTAGTAACTAGCCCAAGTACATAACTGAGTAGAACAGCTGAGTTTCTGCAATTTTCCCTAGTCTCAGAATGCACTGTCCTCTCTCTCAAGAATATAATCTACTCTCCCTATGGCCACAGATTTAGCTCAGTGGTTCCAGCACCTGCCTTGCAAGTTCAAGAGTCTAGGTTCATCCCCATAGCCACATACATCAATGCCAGGTGTGGAGACTCACCCTACTAGCAATCAGAACTACATACCTCAGGGCAAGGTGGCTCACATATGTAATCCCAGCACTAGGGAGGCAGAGACAGGAGAATTGCTGTGAGGTCAAGGCTGAGCTCAGGGTCAGCCTGAACTACAAAAGTGAGACCCTGTCTCAAAAAAAAAGAATATAAGCTATTCTCCCTAATAAAGAAACCAAAAGGACTGTTTTGCCACCATCTAGTTCATTTTTTGTTTGACTAAGCTATTTCAGATTTCCCATTATATCAGAACAAAAAATCCCCACACTATGATCCATCCAATGTAGGACATACTTTTTTAACATTTTATCACTCCATTAAAATTTTTTCTTGTTTTGTTTGTGATACTAGGGATTAAACCCAAGGCCTTATACATTCAGGACACACATTCTACCACTAAGCTACATCCCTGACCTTATATTAAAGGTGTTTCAACTGGGCCAGGGAGTTAGCTCAGTGGTTCCGGCGCTTGTCTTGCAAGCGCAAGGACCCGGTTCAATCCCCGGTAACCACATACCACACTGGGCGTGGAGACTCACCCCAGCAGCAACCAGTACCATATACCACAGTGCCGGGCGTGGTGGCTCATGCCTGTAATCCCAGCACTCAGGAGGCAGAGGCAGGAGGATTGCTGTGACGTGAGTTGGAGACTGAGCTCAGCGCCAGCCTGAACCACAAAGTGAGACCCTGTCTCAAAAAAAAAAAAAAACCAAACAAACAAACAAACAAAAAAGTGTTTCAAGTATATTTCACTATGTTCCAATTTGCCATTTATCCCCAAAGGAACAAATATTTTATGTTAAAACTAAGTATATATTCTATGTGCATAGGAAAATGGCCTGAAAATATTTTTATAATTATTTTCAAGTCATTGAGAAAGATAATTGAACTTATAAAAACACTTTCACATGTGTCTGCTTTCCCCTAGGAAAGCCTTTTTATCCCATGAAGCAATAGGTATCAGTAGGCAAAATTTCAGAACGTATAGGGCCAAATACTAGGTTAACAATTCTTGCAAAGTATGTGTTTTACAAAATAAAACAAGCAAGCACTGAAGTCAACAGAAACAGTCCAGCAACCAAAGCTATGGGCTGGGCTTTGTCACATCACTCCACTCCTGGGAGCACAGGACCTAGCTCCATTGGTTATAAGAGTACAAGAAGAAACAAACTCTAAAGCCAGGCGTCAAGAAAAATAACCTAAAGGAAGTAATGCCTGCTCCAGGGAAACCAAAAGGTACCCTGCCTAGAAGATCCACTGCCTCCAGGATAAACAGCTATCTTAGGCAAATCATGAAATGCAGGCCTGGCTATGCTCAGGGAGCCAGCCAACACTCAGCTCAAACCCTACTTTTATCAGGCTGTTATGATGCAAGAAATTCCAATACTACAAATTCATTCAGTTCTTTAACAAACACCCCATAGTATCACACCTTGCAGGAGTAGAAACAGATGGAGAAGGCAGAGGAATCAGCCTTCTGACAGAAGGGACTGGAGAAGACTTTCTGTAGGTGAGAACTTACCTAGGCCAAGAAGGGTAAATGACATGAAGACATTTGTGCATCCTTAGGAAGTAACCAGAAGCTTGACAGAGACCTAGATTTTAATTGTTATTCAGTTGCATAAAAGGTACAACCACTATCAATGAGTTATTTTTCTTCTCTAAATCTATATCCTCAGCTATAAAATGGATATTATGAGACAGACATCAAAAAATAACTGTGTAAAACACAAGTCCTGACCTTACACCTGGCTAGACTTCATAAATATCCTTTCTTTAACTCTTTTTCTAATTAGAAGAGGACACACACCAGAGAATATCTTGGGGAAATAGAAATGATTTGCCAGCTAATACTGGGGCTAACGGAAGAAAGAATCAATCTGAAGAGTAACAAAATGTAGGCCATATCTAGGGCTCAGATAATATTTCCCCCCACCAAGAGACATCTGACAGCTAATTGTGGACAAGTATCACTCATCACACACTCAGTAGGCGAGGACATGGAAATCCACTCGGCCTACCTCCTACCTCCCTGAAAAGATAACTCTGTGCCAACTTTTGGTACTCCAGAAAGCTGGAGCCCCAGGACCTAGTGCAAGAAAAGTATTGAGTCCAGAAGCCAGCACATTTTAATTAGTCCAGCTTTAAAAGTCTATAATCATAGGAGATTAAAGGAGCCCCCAGGGAAAGCTTTTGCCCTTTACACAGTTCAGCCAATTAGATCAGCCCATGTGCCCTAATTTTCATCACTGAATTCTCTGGGGGAATCAAGCTTACCAAGTTCTGACTTCTGGGTGAGAGTATAGGCACATGCTCAGCTCAGCAAAGCATTTGGGTGTCAGCTACAAAAGAGGCAGCAGCAAGTATACACTGAGGCCATGACACCCTTCCTGCACAGGTAAACTAACCTACCAGAACATCCCTCCTGCAAGACTCCATCCCCTAACCCAGCATCCTGCTCTGACTCATTCTACCAGCCACTGTAGCCTAACCTAATTCATATTAACAAGCTAGCAAAGATAAGTTTTGATCCTCAGTTCAAAGACAGCCACAACACAATACTTGCATTTCAAAGAGACATACTCAGGAATGGAAGTGTCTTCAAAACATGAAAAAAAACAGAACTTTAATGGTCACTTAGGCATGATAGCACACACCTATAATTCCAGCTAACCAGGAAGCTAAGGCAGAAGTATCACAAGTTTGAGGCTAGCCTAAGCAACTTAGCAAGAGTCCATCTCAAATAATTTTTTTAAAGGCCAGATATAGATCAATGGCAAAAAGTTTGCCCAATACTGCTCTAGGCTCTGAGTTCAAACTCTGGTACCATCAAGAAGAGGGGAAAGGAAGAGGAAGAAGAAAAACTGTAACAGTAAACCAGGTAGCAGACATGCAAATTGAGGCACAAAGTAGTAAAAAAAAAAAAATCTGTTCAAGTTAATAACAAGATGTCATATCCAAATTTACATTTCCCTTACAGCTCAAATCCTCTCCCTCACAAGTGGGCCAATGTAATGTCAGTATAGCCACACTTTTCCTGTTGACAGGTAAGAGTTAAAAAGCAGCCAAGGGCTGGGGATTTAGATCCCGAGTTCGATTCCCAGTAACCACATACCACAATGCCGGGCATGGTGACTCACATCCATCATCAATCAATACCACACAACACAGTGCCAGGTGTGGTGGCTCATGCCTATAATCCTAGCTCTTGGGAGGGACAGAACAGAAGAACTGCTGTGAGTTTGAGGCTTACCTGTACTACAGAGTGAGCTCAGGGCCAGCCTCAACTACAAAAGCAAGATCCTGTCTCAAAAAAAAAAAAAAGAAGCAGCCAAGTGTGGTGGCATACACCTGTAATCCCAGTACTTGGGAGGCTGACACAAGAGAATTGCTGTGAATTCAAGACCAGCCTGAGGTACACAGTGAGTTCAGGATCAGCCTGGACTATATAGCAAGACCATGCAACAACAACAATAAAGAAAAAGGCAGCCAGACGTGGTGATGTGGCCTGTAATTTCACCACTTGGGAGGCTAAGGCAGGAGTATCACTGCAAGTTCAAGCCCAGCCAACCTATATAAGGAGACCTCATCTCAAAATAGCAATAACAACAAAAATCAAGTTTACAAGAAAGAGAGAATCTAGGCAACATAGAGTAACAAAGAAATATTGAAGAAGTTCAACGAATAATTTAGAAATTATTTCTAAACTAAGCTAGTTCAAAAAAGGAAAGCTACTCATAATGAATTACATTTATATAAGACTAAATGCTTGTTACATTATTTCAGAAGTACTGTATTATTGCTGTTGTGCAAAAAACCCAAAGGGTAAATAAGGACCATAATGGAAGATGGATATTAGGAAACAGGAAAAACATATTCAAATGCAAAGGGGAACAAGTGAAGTGAGAGAGGAAAGGTGAAGGAAAGGAAAGGAAAAGGAAAGAGGAAAACAGGAGGAAAAAATAGAAGCCTTTATAAATGGGGAGAGGAAGAAGGGCTAAAGGAAGAAGAGAAGATGCAGGAAAAAAGAAGAATCAAGATATATTATGTACAGGTACAAATTCCCTATAATGGATGTGATCAATAAATATGAGAGTAAGTACTAACAAAAAAAGATTAAAACAAAATAAGTGCCGCATACGTTGACCTTGTAAGATACACCTGCAGTACGGGTAAGTAGCTCAATGGCATGCAGCCTGCCTGGTAAGCACAAGGTCCTAAGTTCGATTCACAGTACCAAAAAAAAAAAAAAAGATAGGTTCTGCTATCCCCACAATACTTGTCATGCAGAAACAGCCCAGAAAGGCTGGGTATATCAGAATTGAAGCTAAATTATTTTCACCTAACTCTTATCTAGTGTTTTCTTTCTGTAAGCTAACAGTCTATAAAGAAAGCTCTGACTCAAGAGAACCAAGCTAGGAAGAAGAAAAAAAGAAAATTTTCAAAGGAAATAAATGGAAAGAAAATACTTGAAGACAAAAGTTCTAAAACATTAGGCAGCTATTCTATTAACTAAAATCTTCTTGTATTCCTCCTCTACCCACTTCCAGGTTATATGACTACTAGACTTAGACAAGAGAGCCATTTCAGGCCTGCTTCCCTGACAGAAAGCTGGTAACCACAACCCTGATACCTAACCATATACTTATTTGAGCAGCTTATTCTGCCATTTCAAGAGGACTCAGGAACATTTGTACGAAATCAAACAGATGACCACAGGAGAACTCCAAGCATTGGCTCTGACCAATAGCTCCATTTTTTGTTCCTCTGATCCAAACCATTACTTACCTAATATAGAGGAAGTTTCCTTGAAGCATAGCCCAAATTCAGCTATCATTTTGCCCCATACGTTGAAACCAAATAAAAGTTGTCAGAAAATTTCAAGAGGAAAGAAATATTAATCATACTGTCTCAGGCCAAGAGTAGCTGATGAGATGTGATCACTCAGTATCCTCACATCAAATCCACATCCCACTAAAATATTGCAGTTGTATAACTACAGAAAACATAGCATGTTCCCAGACCAGAAAGCTCCATCTAAAAGTGAGTTGGTAATAGTAAAGTAATAGGTCCAAGATTGCCTACAAAGTGAAGCAAGACCTTCCATGAAAAACTGAGTGTATATCCACTACTATATGGCAAAATATTCAATACATGTATTGGCTCCTACTCAAACCACATTCCTGGAATAATACCTTTACACTGGAGACTAGGATAGTCTCAGCTTGTTTAGGAAGCTTAACAGCTAAAAAAGAAGACTTGTATTCTCAGGTCTAGATTCCAATGTAGTATAACTATATGGCCTTAAACAAATCACTTCATTTGTATAGGCTTCAGAAAAGTCATGCATAAAACAAAGCAATGTGAAACAAGCAAAGAAAGAAAGAATCCTTTGATTCCTGGATTACTATGAAGTGTACTCCCTTGCCCAGCACTTCAGATAAGGTCAACTACCCCACCACTGATCATTCTATCACTAGTCCTCTTCTGATTGTTATACATTGTGTATAACAGAGCTAGTAGTGTCATTACTACCATCCAACACTGGTATGCTTTTGACACTTTGCTTCCTGCCTTCCCTACACTTAGAATTCTAACTCCTATTGATTCTACCCCTACAAAATAGACTCTCAGCTCTGCTCATAAACAATTCCAAAGTCTCCTATCTAAACTCTTTGCCTCCAAGCTCACTCCCACCAACATATTATGCATATTCTGTGAAATTAATCTCCCTGAGGCCAAACTACCACGAATACTCAGGAACATGTGTTGTAAATCAGAGATGACCACAACGGCACACTCCTGCTCAAAACCTGCTAGGAGTATTCATTCCCTATAAAATAATCAATCTAGACTCTTTAGCCAGACATTTGAGGTTCTCCATGATCTTTCTTCCATTAATCTTTCTGACCAATTTTATAGTACTCTCCTGCACAAAAAGATATTATTTTGTAGCCAGTGAGGTCTAATGTCTCCCATCTATTCAACTCTTTCCCTTTACTCATGATATTTGCTCTCACCCAAATGCTTCCCTCAATCTTCCCTATATTGCTCCCTAACGTACCTGAAACCCATTAAACTGATATTCCTCCACTAAATTTATTGATTTCTTTAGGCAGAGGTTATTTCTTATCTTAACAGAAATAAGAGTATCACTCATACCACATTAATTCTTGATAGAATGTCTTGTATAATAAGCTATAAAATAAGAGACATACTATGATGATTGCATGAAATCACATTTAAAGACAGCTCACAGGACCCCCAAGGTGGAGAGCGTGGTGAGGGCCAGGTTGCCATCTGTCTCCAGAGGCATCAAGGATCTTTTCTTAACCACTGCCACCCTGGGACTGGCTTGACCACAGTACCACCAGATGTTACCTCCATTCTTTTGACATGCCTTTCCAAGCATCCCAGAGCACTTTCACAGGCATCTCAGGCTCCCACTGTGAGACACACCCAGTTGAATGAACTGTACCAGTTATCACTGGTGCTGGAACAGCTCCAATTGGTTACTTAGCTTACAAAAGATTCTATGTTAAAGATCATCACAATAAATGTACAGTAAACCTTCACATCCAGAAAGACAATCCCAAGATACTGCATAGGAGGATTTGTGAGACAAAGTTATGTACTGCCAAGGCTAGAGATCCAGAAAGTTCCCATTCTGTGATGGGTCTCTCACAAAATACAATGACGAAACTGGGGACAATGCAGGATTTCTGATCATCAAGAAAAAAGAAACTTTACTTTGATTAACATGACAACCATTTCTGTCCAAATTACCTCCCCTCGATTCTAAGCAGACTATATTGCAAACTTCAACTTCCCATCCATGGCATTTGCCTTACTTGTTGAAACAGTGGAGTACACATTTATTTAAACAAAAAAAGAAAAGATAAAGAAAAAAGCCAACTTCATGGCCTGTGGCTTATTTTGTCTTGTACAGACAAAATATTTCCTTATATTTAAAATAATAGTATTATAATATAGTTAAATAGGGGCTGAAGAGGTAGCTCAAGGGTAAAACACTTGCCTGGCATGTAACAGCACTGGATTCAACCCTAGCACCATCATCACACACACACACACACACACACACACACACACACACACACACACACACATACACACACACACACAAAACAAATACACTTAAACATAATAAATTATTCTCTAACCCTTGTATATGCAGATCATATATACAAGCTTCAAAGAAAAATTATTTCCTTTTCATAGTACCTAGTTAATCTAGATGATAAACAGTGTATGATTAAACTACATTAATCTGTTAATACAGTCTAGAAAAAACACACTATGATCTTGGTTTTCTTCTTGGTAATAATAATGACACAAAGCCTTCTCTTTCCAAAGTTTTCAGTCAAAATGAACTATAAATATTATTCTACTTAATTATAAGTTGTCCAGGTCAATAATAAGCAACTTTAAAAAAAAAAAGTCAGGGCTGGGAATTTAGCTCAGTGGTTCGGGTGCCTGCCTTGCAAGTGCAAAGGCCTGGGTTCAATCTCCAGTAACCACATACAACAATGCTGGGCATGGAGACTCATGCCCACCAGCAATCAGAACCATATACTACAGTCCCAGGCCTGATGGCTCACACCAGTAATCCCAGCACTTAGGAGGCAGAAGCAGAAGGATTGCTGTGAGTTCAACGCTGAGCTCAGGACCAGCCTGAACTACAAAAGTGAGAGCCTGTCTCAAAAAAAAAAAAAAGTCAGATCATGCATATGAAAGTTCCTAACGCAGTACTGATATAGAACAGTGCTCAATAAAAAGGAGCCCTTACTACAATATAAAATATAGAGGAACATCTAACTCTCATACTGAGTCCTTCTGTGAAACATGGATTGTAATATCACATATAACAAACACGTCAAATACTGACTGAAGAGGTAAAGAACACAACATATATACAATCCCTATCCCAAGGCTTATATCCAGATAAACTAAACTTGAGTGCTATTTGTGGAAAATACACACTGAACACATACCAATCTTGAACTAGACACTTTACCAATATCTACCCAGAATTCATAAGTAAAATAGTGTTTCTTTCCCTCTCTCCAATCCTCCAACTCCTACATGACAGAGTAATTATAGGTGACAGAATAAACTAATTCCACTACAGTTTTATAATTTCTAATAAAAATGCACATTCCTCCTAAATTCAGATAGCTATTTCTTTCCCTTCCCATTAGTTATTAAACAAATATAGATACAGTTTAGTCTTCAAATCAAATTAAGATCAGTTCAAATCTTTGCTCAGCCATCTTGGGAAAATTACCTTACATCCTTAGAGCCACAGTTCCTAGAGAACAATATCCACCATAGGAGAGTTGTAAAATATCTACCCGGGTGCTCAATGAATAGCAGTTATCATTGTTATCCTTATCAATGACGTTATTTGAGTTGTCTTAATTTTATATTTATCTCTTCAGAGATATAAAGTGTGAATTTGAGCAAACTTTGCTCTTCTCAGCAAAAATTTCTTGAAGCAAGACTTCCACAAATTTATCTACTCAGCAACATACACACAAACACAATAGCACATGCTGCTTTCTAACCTGTGAGTATATGTTGTACCTGGCAGGGACCTATCTCCCCTGGCCACTAGATTTCAGAAGCTGGCCCAGGAAACTTGGCAAGCATAGACACATTTGTTTTAACATACACTATAGTGATGAGAGTTCTAAGAGCTTCCTGAGAGGCCAAAGATAATCCAGAGAGGGCAAACAGCAGCAGAGCTACTGAATCACACTTTCAAAACTGGTAGCACATGAGATCTGGAACCCTGCCTGCCTGCCAGTGAGATATCTGGTCATTACCTAAGCCAGAACTCAATGCAAGGCAGCCAAGAGCCTATAAATATGGCTAACAGAGGAAAGAAAAGGTCTGTTCTAGCTGGGGTGTGCTGACAGCACAATTGACTCTTTTACTATTTTGCCTCCTCCAACAAATCTCCAGAGAGGCCCCTCCCTAATACCTTGAAGGAAAGTGGGTGGGATGTCTTTGCAGGCTGGAGTTCTCAGAGCCCTAGGGAGTTCTTAGCATTAAAGATAATATTTTAAAAGTCAACAATTATCCCAGGACTATCTTACCTCCCTGCTACACATCAAGTCAGCAGTGGGAACCATAAAAGGTTTCCTCCTCCATCCCACAGCCAAGCTAAGAAAAGCAGTTAAAGTTCATTCTGTTCATTTGGCTGTCTTGAACCTGACCTGAGATAAACCCTTGTGGGCCTGACAGGAAGTGGCAGAACTCAAGGAACCCCTCCCCACTGGTCTTGTGTCCTCTTCGAGAGCTGCCTTACTCCACTCCTACTGCAGACACTTGCTCAAAGTAGCCATTGCTATGGCAAACAAAAACTGCACCGACAGTCAATGGTTAAACCATTCCACAGTGTGACCGGTAACTGTCACTCAGCACAGCTTCACTATGTGCCTAATAAATAAGGATGAAGTATGAAGTCCAGTGGGATCATAATTCCCACGAAACTCCTGAGAAAATCTACCATGTAAATTCTATCCCTAATTCCAGGGCACATTTGTTTAAGCTTTTCATAGAAGCTGTCAATCTACTCAGCATTCTTTCCATTCAATCAAAGGATCAATTTATTGTTGTGTACAACCAGCACAACAATAGATACTAAAGATAGGTACTATGGTTGGCAAAGCATAGATGACTCTTACTCCAAAAGAAAAGGAACAATGCAAATAAAAAAGGCTTTAAAATCTTTACAACCCTCCCATCTTGTGCACTCGCTCTTGCCCTTGCTTGGATCCCTTGTTCTAAGGGAAGGAAGTCAATGGTCAAGTCCTGGGGTGGCCCAGTAGAGAGGGCCTATGGCAAAGAACCAACAACCAGATAATTTAGTCTGAAAGAATATACAATCTCCCCACGTGAGCCTCTAGCCCAAACCAACTGCTTGTCTGCATCCTTGTAATAGACCTTGAGCCACAGGCATCCAGGCAGGTAAGGTGCACCTCTAATCCTAACCACTGAAACCAAGAGACAATAGATTTTATTATTTTATATCTATAAGTCTTGACCTACTTGTTATGCACCAACAAATAACCAACACAAGTGGGGACCAGCTATTTAAAGACTACAGGTGGGGCTAGGGGTTATATCAAAAAAAAAAAAAAAAAGGAAGGAAGAGCAACCCAGAAATACGGTCAAATACCAGCACCCAGACTTTATTAACAATTTTCCTGTAGTCTAGAAAAGGCTAGTTTGGCCACACTCAAAGTATTTACATACTGAGTATATTAACCCCTGAAGAAAGACAATGGCACTACAGCACAGAGACGTAGCTACCCTTAGAGATGTGCTGCCATAAGATGACACTCAAGATCTGCTCAAGTTTACACAACCAGAGAAACAGAGGCCTAGAAGATTCCAACTACTCTAACTGCACCTCATTTTATAATTAATAAAGCACTTTTGTAAAAGTTCCTTTATCCTCACAACATAATCATTAAAATTATTCCTTTTCTACAAATTAAAAAAAAAAATGACGCTTACCCTTCAAGAAGTGCACAGTTAGTAAGCAATGGGACTGGAATGCTCAAGCTCCCCTAAATCCAGATATTTATGTCTCATGGCTGTGGCCATAAAACTCTTCTGCAAACCAAAGCCAATCATGTTATTTTATGGCTAGGATTCTATCCAACCCCTTCTCTCATTTCCCAATTCTTTTCCCCTCCCCCCATACACATGTTTTTTCATAGATTTAAGCCCTTTTCTAGTTTCCTTTAACTGCTTTCTCCTAGAGAACTGCAGTGATAAAAAGTCTGGCCTCTTTGGGGTTAGGGATGTAGCACAGCAGTGTGTTGCATGGCAAACCCAGAGTACTGAGTTCAATTCCCTGTATGGAAAAAAAAAAATTAAGTCTGGTCCCTTTAGTATATGTGCTGCAAAAGTGAATACAGGCCTGGCTTCTTTAAAATCCTACAAGCCGAGTTCAGTGGCACACAATTGTAATCCAAGCATTTGGGAGGCAGAGGCAGGAAGATTGCTATGAGTTTGTGGCCACTTGGGCTACACAGTGAGTTCAAGCTAAATCTGAACTACATCTAAAGATCCTGTTTCAAAATAAAAAATATAATAAATCCTATAAATACTTCTTCCTGGTGGAGTGAGTCTGTTGGTCCCAAGTTGATCTGGATCTATGATGGTTCTGAGTGTTTTGTTTTAAACAAATTCATCAATGTTTCATTTATGGAGCATCAGCAATGAATGACAAGTTATAAAACTAAAGAAAAAGAAAAAAGCAGGGCACAGTGCATGGTGGCATATGCCTATAATCTCAGCACTTGGGAGCCTGAGGCAAGAGGATCACAGAGAGTTGGAGGCCAGTATAGGCTACACACTGAGTTCAAGGTCAGCATGGAACAGCAAGAAAAGGCCCAGACTCAAAAAAAGAAAGATAGAGAGAGAAGGAAAGAGGAAAAAAAGATAAAACTAGAAGAATGAACTTTCTAAACAAATGAAGCTTTTTTTTTTTTTTTTTAGGTTTTTGGAGACAGGGTCTCGCTTTGTGGTTCAGGCTGGCCCTGAGCTCAGCCTCAAACTCACATCACAGCAATCCTCCTGCCTCTGCCTCCCGAGTGCTGGGATGACAGGCGTGAGCCACCACGCCCGACACTGTGGTATGTGGTACTGGTTGCTGCTGGGTGTGGGTCTCCACACCCGGTATTGTTATGTGGTTACTGGGGAATCGAACCCGGGTCCTTGCGCTTGCGAGACAGGCGCCGGAACCACTGAGCTAACTCCCCGGCCCAAATGAAGCTTATTTTTTAACCCTC
Source organism: Petromus typicus (assembly GCA_004026965.1). Taxonomy (NCBI): domain Eukaryota; kingdom Metazoa; phylum Chordata; class Mammalia; order Rodentia; family Petromuridae; genus Petromus; species Petromus typicus. The sequence goes on along the minus strand of PVIR01000815.1, from coordinate 77,488 downwards.
TTCCAAGGAAAATATTTTTCAACTTTCAATCAGGTGCTATTATAGTTACTTTCCTCGTTGCTAAAACAAAATACATAACACCCGCAATTTAATTTGGCTCATAGTTTGTAGACGTTTCCTTAGTCAGCTGGCTCCAGGGTAGAATGGCAGACAGGAACTGCAGAGGAAAAATAGTTCATGGTAGGCAGAAGGTAGTAAAGCGAGCAAGAGACAAGACAACATTCTTTCTGTCCCTTATATTGTATCCAGGCTAGTCACTCTTCTTTTTTTTTTTTCAGTACCAGGGATCAAACTCATGACCTTGTGTTTGCAAGATAGGTGGTGGCATCACTGAGCCAAATCCCCAACCCCAAGCTAGTCACTCTTAACCCTAGCATTGCACCATGAATCATTCACACACTCTAAATTCAACCATCTCTAAAAAAGCCCTATCTATGACTGCATGAGGCCACCCAGCAGGAAACCAAAAAGGGCCCCTTAAAGCTGGAACCCAAGCCCTGTGGAGACCTAGAAAACTACTTCCCTCAACAGGACCTCAATCCTTTCTTGTCAAAAAAAAAAAAAAAAGTATTTTTATTATTGTTTCTGTTGTTTTATTTGTATACTTGTTTGTTTTTGAGACAGGGCCTCACTGTGTAGCTCAGAGTGGCCCTGAATTTACTGTGTAGCCCAGGCTGGCCTTCAACTCATGGCAATTCTCCTGCTTCAGTCTCCTAAATGTAGGGATAATAGGCATGTGCCACCACATCCCCCTTCCAAAAACAAGTATTTTTTGGTTTGGTTTTTTGAGATGTGGTCTCACTACGTAGTTGAGGTTCACCTTGCACTCACTATGTAGCCCAAGCTGGCCCTGAACTCATGGCGATCTTCCTGCTTTAGCCTCCAGAGTGCTGAGATTATAGACCTGTGCCACCAGCCCCAACTTAAAAAGCGTTCTTAAACTGAAGGTCTAGATCCCTAAGCAGCCCATGAGTACAGTTAAGAGGCTTATTAATTTGGGGGGAAAAATAACGTCTTCATTTTCTATATTCTATTATTGAGAATTATGCAGGCAAACACAATACTGTATCTGTGGTTTTTGTCAAGTTTGATCCTTGCCTGGACAACTTAACAACTTAGACTCTTCTCAAAATTTAAAAAATTAAAAAAGATTTGGGACATAAATAAGTGTGAAGGTCTTAGCTATAATCTCCAGTACTGGAAAAAAAAAGTCATGGATATTTTTGTGTTGAATGTGTAGCTCACTGGTACAGCACTTGTCTAACACAGGTGAGGCCCTGGGTTCAATTGCTAGTATGGGGTGGGGGGGGGGGTCATGTATATTTTTGTACCATACTACATCATTAATGACATTTCAAAATATTACTTACTTTATCACTTCTTTCAAAATTATGACAATTATTACAACCACCACTAGATTAGACATGACTACCATCTTCCTACTTACAGGTATCCATGTGAAGTGACTGGCCAACAAAAAAGCAACTCTGCCTAGGTATCTTCCCACCACCAAACACCAAAGCCCCATGTGTTCACACTGGTAACCACACATCCACAATACACCATTTCTTCTAATTTCCCCAAAGTCGGTTTACTCTGCCCTGATACTCTTCCGGCTCCACTCAACCCTCTTTCCAGGAAGCCCACCCACTCCCCTTAGCTCACTATCCCATACAGATTGCTCTCCACCTACGCTGTCTATACTGTTGGTCAGGGTCCGTGAATCAAATTTCCTAGTTTAGTTTTCTGCTAATAACCTATTATGGAACTTCTATTTAATGTATCTTTGGGTATTAGTTTCCTTATATGTAAAAATAAGTGGGTTAAACTAACAAGATGTTTCCATTTCTTAACTTTCAAATTAAGCAGGCACTTCCTATCTCCCCAAGATCTAAGAAAAATTATGGGCAAAAATGTAAAGCCTCCCCCACTTCTCCCAGGTAGGGTTAGTCACTTGCTTCCCTGGGCTTCCTACAGCTTTCTGTAAATAGGTACAATATCTTTATTATAGCATTTATCACAAAGTTTTGAGAAGGTGTGTATTTTACTGGCTGAGGCAGAAGTAAGGAGATTACCTTTCTTAAACTGAGTCTCCCTGATTATAAGAATTAAATGAGTAAAATGTTTATAATAGTGCCTGCCACATAGTAAGTACTAAAAATTTTTTTAATATTATTATATTACTTTGCCCTATTAAACACTGAGTTCCAACTTTAACTAGATCTCTATTCCCCTCTCATTTCCCTATTTATGTTTTCCTCCAGGCCATTTACCACAAAATAATATATTTACTTTCATATTCATTTTCTGACTTCTTAACAAAATTAGAACTTTTGTGGAAGAGAGAAAATGTCCATTTTGTTCATCCTTAAATTCCCACAGAACACACACATGGTACCTGGCCAAAAGCAGTCACTCAGATACTTGTTGGATAAACAGCACATGAGGGGGCGCTGTTTGATGTTTACTGAATCAATTCACCTAGCTAAAGGTGATTGTCAAAGCTGAGGCCTGGAGGCCAGTGATGTCCTAACTGGCTCAGGATTCGTATGTCCCTCTCCCCAACCCCCTTAGTATTGGCTTTAGCCAAGCCCCTCCCACCTGCTCTTGGTCTCAGTGAGGGGAGCCACCCCAGGCTAAAATTAGCACAGCTACCAAGATGGCCAAGCCATTTATAGACTTGGAGGTAGCAACAACTAGCTGGGTGGGCAGGCAAGCCTCCAGCCTGCAACTCCATCAAGGCTTGATGGAGAAGCTAGCTTGCACTCTACACAACGTTTAGATGTCTATCCTCCAAGGCCCCATTCTCGTGATCTGAACCAAACCACAGTTCCTGATTAAAGACCCTTCATACTTCCAACAGTGACAGAAGTAGGTCACATGCTACAGAAAACACTTCTGAGTCTCTGGAAGCAATGAGCCTATAGACTAAGAGAGATTCCAAGTGTTGTTTCAGCCCATTTTCAGAAATGCAGCCCCAACCGGGCGTGGTGCCTCAAGCCTGTTGTTCCAGCACTCTGGAGACCTGGGCAAAAGGATTGCTGTGAGTTTGAGGGCACCATGGGCTACCTAGTAAGTAGGTAATGAAATACATAGTAAAGAAATACACAGTAAGATCTTGTCTCAAAAAAAAAAGTTAGGGGCCAGGGATCTAGCTCAGTGGTTCCGGTGCCTGCCTTGTAAGCGCAAGGTCCAGAGTTCGATCCCCAGTAGCCACATACAACAATGCCAAGCATGGTGGCTCATGCCTGTAATCCCAGCACTCAGGAGGCAGAGACAGGATGGTTGCTGTGAGTTCAAGGATCACCTGGGCTACATAGTGAGCTCAGGGCCAGCCTGAACTACAAAGTGAGACCCTGTCTCCAAAAAAAAAAAAAAAAAAAAAATTAGAAGGTCAGGCAGCATATCCAGTCAGACCTTTACTGAAAAAGTAACTCAGCATGAGTGTGCAAGTATTAAAAAACCCAAAGCAACAAGTATGACCTTCTCACTGGTCAATAAGAAAACTTTCTAGTACAATACCTGCCTTCATTGCAAGGTCAGGGTTTTAATAGTGTTTATTGTACACTGGGAAAGACATAAGTGTTTTAACTAAAACCTCAAAATCAATCTTATAACTGACTAAAAAGAAACATATGGGTTCATATACTCTAAATTCTCTGGGCCCCTTCAATATACTCTGCAGAAGACATATAAGTAGATTTTTGGATCTCAACTGCAGAGTCACTAGAGTCTGCTTAACTACCAGAAGGAAAGAAACATACTCTGGCCCCAACAGGCACTCCTTCAACAGGACTCAACCTGAGAAAATGGAGTAAGTCCAGGACTTCAGCATTAAAAACTGTCTATAAGACCAAATGCAGGACCCAGTTTCTTCACCTCTAAAAGCGGGATGTATTATCCTACCCTGCACTCTAGTATAGTTACTGTAAGATATTATAGGAAAAACAGTTGTGTAATTATCACACACAAATTGTAGAGAACACACAACTTTATTAGATATGTGGAATATGACTTAGAAAAATGGTAGCTTTAAAAGCAAGTTGGAGCCAAGCATGGTACTGCACATTTATAATCTCAGCATGCAGGAGGCTAAGGCAGGAGGATCACCCTAAATTCAAGGCCTGCCTGGGTTCAAGAAGCCTGAACTATATAGTGAGACCGTAGCTCAAGAAACAACAGCAACAAAGTAAAATTCTTGTTTTCTGAGAATAGGATGGGGCTAGAAAGGTTGCAAGAGTTCCTAGTTGCAGAATAAGTTTCTCACTAAACTCTGGCAGAGAAAAATAAGTCCCTGAGTTAAAGACAAAGATTCAAACAAATCTGAGGAGCCAACCTAACAGAACAACAGCACTAGGACACTCACATTCCCACAAACCATGGTCATTCACAGCACCCAGGTCCCTCTCTCTCTCTGAGACTTTCTTCCCTACAACCACTATTATAATGACAACAGAAAACAATTTCTAATGTGAAAGGAAGAAAAGGCAAAACAGAAGCTTTAGTGGTATAGTCATAACTCTGAAACATGTTATGTAGATAGGTGTCCCCATAAACTCAGGTCACAAAGTGGTCCAAAGGGAGGCTGGAATACCTTAGTAGAACAACACTCTACAAAAACGAAACATCCTGAGAGCTAGCTAATTCCTAAAACTCAAAACTTTATTCTTTTCCCTGGTATTTAAAATAGAGAACATTCTCTCTCAAAAAAAAAAAAAAAAACCTAATTTCACTGGGCATGGTAACACATGCCTGTAATTGGAACTCTTGAGAGACTGAAGAAGGAGGATCTCCATGAGTACAAGAGCAGCTTGAGCTACATAGTAAGTTCAAGGCCAATCTGCACTACATAGCGAGACCCTGACTTAAATCTTCCCACAAAAAATATTTATTTCAAATCAGGGACTTACATTTTGTAGCTGGGACTGAGGGAGAAAACACTATCAATTATAAATGGGGATGTCACTGGGACATCAAAGATGTCCCTTAGGTCTACTTTATAGATGAATCTTTCTTTGCCCAATGAAAACCAATCTTTTTTTTAAAATTTCTATTTCACTAGTACATATTCCCATACATAATTATTATATACAGCACGGGGAGTTGGTACATGTACATAATACATGTTCATTCTTTTTACAGCCTCAGGAGCCCAAGAAATTTCCTATGGAGAGTCAGGATTCATTTGCAAGAAGGTCCTATTGGGGGGTCGCTAGAGATTGAACCCAGGGCCTTTATACTACGTTATATTCCTACCTCATATTTTATTTTTATTTTAAGACAGGGCCTTTCTAAGTCACTAAGTTGATCAGGCTAGGATCAGACAGAATTCTGCCTCAGCCTCCCAGAATGGTAGGATTACAGATTGTGCCCATTATACTAGGCTAAGAAGGACCTATCTTTAAACCAAAAGCCAAGGTACCATGCTTGCACAAAAGGCAAGCCTCATTTAGAAACCAGTTCTTGGAGGATCTGAAATAACAACTCAGTGAACAAAGTGGATTGTCCAAGAAAAGATCCACCACTAATGCCAGCCTCTGGATCTATCCACCAGACTCTCAATCACCACGACCTACATTCCCTTTTCCATTTTGTGTCGGTGAGTGCCCAGTGAGCCATCCTCCCATCTGAACTTCTCTGTCCTCCAAACTAGTCAACTATAAACTCTCCTCCTTCTTCAGATCACAATTTTGGTCAGATCAAAATGACAGAACGAGAAAGATAGAAAGGAGAACTAGTCTTCTCCTAAGCTTTGTGTAAAAAAGTGTACCTTTCTACTGCCATACTACACCAGGGCTCCTGCTACCTGGATATGAATCCATAAATATAGAGGAAAACCTAAAACAAAGTTTAAAAATATATACACTATGGAAACTATCCTCATCAGTCAGAAGAAATAGATTAAGTCAATAACTAGTTCCAGGAACTACATTACGCCTCTGTCAAGAAAAGGCCATTTAGGTGCTGGGGATTTAGCTCAGTGGTTTTGGCATCTGCCTGGCAACAGCAAGGTCCCAAGTTTGATCCCTGGTACCACATATCACAATGCTCCGCGTGGTGACTCACGCCTGTAACCCCTGCACTCGAGAGGCAGAGGCAGGAGATTGCTGTGAGTGCAAGGCTAGCCTGGGCTACATAGTAAGTTCAGGGCCAGCCAGAACTACAAAGCAAGATCTTGTCTCAAAATACTACAAAAAGGAAAAAAAAAGGCCATTTAACTCCCTAATGTCAAATAAGAGTCCATCTACAGGCTTGCCCTCATATTTCAGGCACAGCTAAGAGACAGCAAATTACCTAAGGGAAGGGAGGGACTAGGATTCTCACGGTGGTTGGAAAACTAAGGCACACCTGAACACCAAGCTATCAGGTAACAAGGCTAGCCCAGCCCTGATTTTCCCTGCGCAGTCAAGTGGCTTCAAGTGCTTCTTTGCAGTCAAACACTGAACCTGAGTAAAAGCAATGGACTTATCCGCGCAAGCCATTCTTCCAGAGAAGTTCTGGGATGAGGTCCTGCCTTGTTGATCAGAAAGGTCAGGGTGCACCAACAAAAGATGTTACAGCGGAATGAAGAAAGTTGTTCAGGAGAACTAGAAATAATAGCTGTGACTCCGGAACAGAAAGAAGCTGGACATCTGCGACTAGGCAGTACCATGTGTGGATACTCCAGTAAGCTCACATGTACAAACCTACATTGATTTGCCCACTCCAGTTCTGAGTTAAAAGCCCCCAACCAGTACACCCCACAGCAAGACCTTACCTGCTGCGGTGGACTCCTCCGAAGTAGCCCCGGAGCTGGCTCCTGTCGTCTTCTCACTATGACTGTGGCTGAGGCTCTGGCCCTGATGCAGGAGGAGCCCCCAAAGGAGCCACAGAGCAAGACGGGCACACACATCCATGACTCTAGGTCTCAGTCAACATGCGCCTGACGTGGGCACCTTGGGATCCCAGAGGCAAAGCCGGGAACCCGGGAGTGCAGCCGAAGGTCCTCAGGCAAGATGCCCTCTCCGCGCCGCAGCTGTCCAGCCACCTGCGGGCTTGCCTCTTCCGACAGCCAAAGGTCAAGCACTCCAAGTTTGGGCGCGGGAAGATGGCCAGCCCCTCCGGTGCAACAGTGGGTCCTCCCGGGCTGCAGCGGCCTGAGCTCGGGCCGCTTCCGGAGAGTTTGGGCAGGGTAGCTGCGGGGCCGCTGTCAGCTCCGCAGCCGGCTACACCCCTGCAGGAGGAGGCGGGCAGGATCTCCCGCGGGCACAGAGGTGGGGGAGGGAGGGAAGGGAGGAGAGAAGGAGGGCACCTGACCTCGCCCCGCCGAGGAGGAGGAGGAGGGCAAGCAGAAGCTCGGGGAGAGGTGCCGACTCGCAGGCCCCAGCGGATCCCGGCGTCTCTGCGATCCTAAGCCTCCCGCGCCGGTGCCGGCGCCCTCGCCCTCGCCCGGTCTCGTGCCCAGGAAGCCGGCGGTGCCCCGGTCCAGCAGGCGTCCGCTCGCCGGCCAGGCCCGGGACAGCGGCTGGCGGGCGCGGGGCGGGCCGGGCGGCCGGGCGGCCGGGCGGGGCGTGCTCTCCCTCCCGGGCCCGCCCCGCGCCCGGCCCCCCGCGCAGCCGGACCCGCCCAGCGCCCGCGCGCTCCCGGAATTGCCCGCCGCGCGCAGCTGGCCGGGGCCCCCCACCCCGGTGGGGTCTGCTGGCCCCCAGGCCCGCGCTCGTGCTCGCGAGGACCCCGTCCCGCACGGCGGACCGAGTGCCGGCGGCTCCCCTCTCCACACGGATTCTCCCGCGCTCAAGGTCCGCCGCCCGCCGGCGCGCGCCTGTCACACAGTTGCTCAGGTAACCCCGGCCAGAGGCGGCGGCGGCGGCGACAGCAACAGTAGCTACCCAGCCGGAGTCTCCGGGCCGCGGCGCTGCTCTACTTGTCCTGATATCAAGCTGGACAGAGGCCCCAGCACCGGGACAGCCGCCCGAGAGCCACCTCGGGCGAAGTCACCTCAGTTTGCCCTGGGGGCGCGCGCCCAGCCCCCTACTCCCGGCCCCCAGGCTCCGCCCTCCAGCCGCGCCTCACAGCCAATCGGCTTCCGCCTCTGTACGGCTTGAGAACCCTTGCGCTCCGCCGCCCGTGGGCAGCGACCCCTGGTGATAAAATCCAGAAACTGCAGGCTCGACGAGCTCCTGGAAGGCCCTGCCCCTTTGCGGAGGGTTGGGGAGGGAAGCGAGGGCCCGCCCCGGAAGAGGCCCATTAGGGCTGAAAGTGTTTTCAGAGGAAGTTATGAACTGTCCACACCACTTTAAACTAAGTTCTACTACACGTACCTTGAATCTGGACTAAAAGAGTCCAACTGCCTTCTAACCCCATCCTCCCCGCTCCTCCAAGCTGTCAGATGCCCTCACCTAGCTGTCACAGTCCATTGTGTTACCTGCCCCTCAAACCCCACCTCCGGGAGGTTTTCGCGGCCTGGGCCCTTGAGTGGCCCCTCACTGCATCTAACTCTCCCAGCTCTCTGAGTCGGTTAGAGGAGGTGACTACGACACGCGAATGAGTGTCACAGGGAAGGGAGAGCCGCGCCTGGGCCTCCTTCAACAAAGCCTGCACTTCCTGTTCTCTTCTCAGGCATACAGTTGTCAGCAACTCTTGACTGAAACCTCCTCTGTGCCCTACCCTGTCCTTGGCACCAAAGACGGCAGACAGGATTAGGCCCAGTCGCTCCTCTGACTGGCTATGCTAAACCAGCTCTTGTTCTGAGCAACCTCTTTGAAGACCAGAACGTGGATTTGCCCAACAGCTGCTTGGCTTAAGGATCAGGCTGTTGAAATAAAAATATATGCCTAACGTCATCTAACACTTTCCCCTCTCTATTAAGCTCCCTATCCTACTGGCCTTCTGTCTTTCTGGTTCGCAATGCTGAAGTGGAACCCAGGGCCTCAGACAAGCTAGGCAAGCATTCTTATCACTGACCTGCACTCCTAACTCATGGTCTTGCCTAAATTCCTCAAATATAACCAAACTTAGCATCCTTTGTACCCGCTGTTGCTTCTGCCTCAAAAGCCCTTCCTTGCACGTCGCTTTTGTTTGTTTGTTTGTTTTGTTTTGTTTTTGAGACAGGGTCTTGCTTTGTAGTTCAGGCTGGCCCCAAACTGACTCTATAGCCCAGGCTAGCCTCAAACTCACAGCAATCCTCCTGCCTCTGCCTCCCAAGTGCTGGGATTATAGGCATGAGCCATCATGCACCAGCACTGTGATATGTGGTACAGAGGATCAAACTCAGGACCCTGTGCTGTGCTTGACAGGAAGATGCAAGAATCGCTGAGCTAAATCCCCAACCCTCCCCCCCCCCACTTTTTTATAAACTGGCATCTCCTTCCTCCAGACACAGCTCAAGGTCTCTTTAGGAACTCCTCTCCAAGCCAGGTGTGCTGGCACCTGCTGTAAACCCAACACTCTGGAGGCTGAGGCAGGGAGTTCCTCAGCCAGGGCAACACAGCGAGTTCAGGGCCAGCGTGAACCACAAAGCGAGATCTTGTCTCAAAAAGAAAAATTAAATAAATAAGAAAAGGAAAGGACAGGAAACTCCTACTGAGACCACCTTATCAGAATCAGTCCTTGCCCAGAGTTGTATCATGTCAGCCCCTCCCCCAACTTGTGATCACAAATTTTCTGAGTTCATTTGTCTCTGTGACCCTGCACATAGAAGATCCTCAGGAAAAGCTGGTTAACAAGAGATAATTCATTTTATCAACCAAATATTTATTAACAGCTATGTGCTGGAAAATGTCCCAGAAGAGAAATCAAAGCTTTCCCAGATAAAAGACAGGAGAAATGCTGTAAGCCAGTGGCCATTAAAGCCAAATGGCAAAGCCAGTAATCAGTAATATGATTGAGAGAAGTAGGTGGGAGTAGTGGGGAGCAATGGCAGTTTTGGACAGGATTGACAGTCACTAGAAAACAGACATCTGGACATTTATGTATTTATGCATTTTAGTTTCTTAGGCTCTTGCTGTGTAGTTCAGGCTTTCCTGAGTATCCCAGGTTGACCTCAAACTTGCAGTGATTCTCCTGCCTCAGCCTCTCAGAGCTTGCATGACAAGTATCTACCACCATACCTAGCTCAAAAGTCTGTGATTTTATGTAACATATTAGTAGTTTTCTTTGGTATTGGAAATTGAAACCAGAGCCGTTGCACTGAGCTGTGTCCCTACTCCACTCCCTTTTCAAGACAGTGTCCCACTAAATTGCCCAGGTAAGATTCGGAAGATGCTCAGTGACATTCCTTTTTTATGACTGTACAACTAACTTTAGATTTTTTTTTTTTTTTTTTTTTAGGTTTTTTGAGACAGGGTCTCGCTTTGTAGTTCAGGCTGGCCCTGAGCTCAGCCTCAAACTCACATCACAATCCTCCTGCCTCTGCCTCCCGAGTGCTGGGATTACAGGCGTGAGCCACCACGCCCGGCACTGTGGTATGTGGTACTGGTTGCTGCTGGGTGTGGGTCTCCACACCC
>PVIR01000815.1:18540-66904 GCA_004026965.1 Petromus typicus | reverse complement strand
ACAACTAACTTTAAAAGTACAAGATCCAGGGACTGGAGATTTAGCTTAATGGTTCCGGTGCCCACCTTGCAAGTGCAAGGTCCTGGGTTTGATCCCCGGTAACCACATACAACAGTGCCAGGTGTGGTGACTCACACCCACCAGCAATCAGTACCACATACCACACACCACAGTGACACTGGGCATGGTGGCTGATGCCTGTAATCCCAGCTCTCAGGAGGCAGAGGCAGGAGGATTGCTGAGTTCAAGGCTGAGTTCAGGACCAGCCTGAACTACAAATCAAGACCCTATCTCAAAAAAACTTAAAAAAAAAAAAAAAGTACAAGATCCAAACCAAGCACAGTGATGTGTGCATCCCTGTAATTCTATCTACCTGAGAGGCTGAGGCAAGAGGATGGTTAGTTCCAGGTCAGTCTTAGTTCAAGGTCAGTCTGAGCAACACTGTAAGAAAAAAAATTTTTTTAATAGAAGTATAAAGCCTCGAGCCCTAAAAATAGAAGCTTAAAATCCATGGCTGGGGATATAGCTCAGTAGAAGAGCTCATGTTTTGCATCTACCAAGACTCAGGTTTGCACCCAGCACCACAAAGATAAATAAAATATAAAACCCTGTATAGCTGGGCACGGTGCCACTCGCCTATAATACCAGCACCTGGGAAGCTGAGGCAGGATGATCACCAAGAGTCTGAAGCCATCCTGGCCTACATATTGAGTTCAAGACCAGCTTAAATTACACAGCAAGACCTGTCTCCAAAAAATCAAGAAGGTAATTAATCAATTAATTAATTAAGATAAAATTAAACCCTGTCCAGACCATACAAAACACATCTGCAGCCAGACTGATTACTCACTACCACTTTGTCATTTCTTCCTAAGTCACCTAAGCAGTGCACTCATTCAGTTAAGAGAAAATGTAACCAAACAGCAAAGTAAAGCATGCTTTACACAACTTCCTTTCAATTGAAATACAACTTGCTCTTAGGCACCACATGATTTATTTAGGGTATGAGTGTATAACGTTTTTGGTACAAAAATCTTGGGTCCTAGATGCAAGAAACCATGACTGATTATCAGTTCACACCAAGACCTTGAACTTCTCAGAGCCTGTTGCATTTCCTGTGAAGTTAAAATGGTCTAGGAACCAAAAATAGAACTACCAAAAGGTCCAGTGTTTCTACCTCTGGGTATATTGAAAAGAAATGAGAGCAGAGTCTTATATATTTTGTACAACATGTCCACAGGGCCTTGGACCAATGGTGGCAGTATATTATGAATCCAATGTTATGTTTTTTGGGGGGGAGAACCTCTAAAGTTACCCTTTCCTTTGGGAAAAGTCACTCTTTCCTTTTCCCTGATTTGTCATTGCTCCAGTGCACCAGTCTTCTACTGTACCTTGGAGAGTCCATACAGCAGAGTTTGATCATCTGATACATATTTTTCTTCTCTATTAGCCTCTAGGCCCATCAAGGACCTAAAATGGGTAAATTTTGCCCTCATAAATCTCACATTCCTAAATCTTTTAGAGTCTCACAGGTCAAGTTCCCCAGTACATAAAGTCAATGCTAAGCAAATGAATAAATGATTTGTGCTCGGTGTAGCAGCCTAAATGTCCTTCCTGTACACTCCAGGGCTTCTGGTTACCATAACTTTCCTTCAGAAAATAGAAGAAACTTTTTGGAAGATGAGCAATCAAGGGTCAGATCTGCTCCAAAAATTTTCAGAATTCCTGAGTTTGGACAATGTTATTGGTGGCGCTCCCTGGTGTCCAAAAATAGGAAATACAGCTATTGCTCAGAAATTGGACATGTGGCTGGGAAAATGGGAGAGCGTAGTTTCTACAACACAGGATCGTCCCCACGCTGCCAATGTTAATGTATTCATTTAACAGTTGTTGAGCATCTGTATATAACAATCTAGTGACTACCCTCCAAGAGCTCAGTTTTTAGGAAAATACATGAAAATGTTTTAAGAGGGATTGGTACAGGGATCAGTAAGGGAGCACACAGAAGTGACATAACCCCTAAAGTAGCTAAAGAGACTTTGTAGATCCACACAGATGGGGAGACAGCAGGTAGGAAGATTTTGGAATCATGCTGAGTATGGTGGCACAAACCTCTAATCCCTGCACTTGAGAGGCTGAGGCAGGAGGACTGCCACAAATCGGAGGCCATCTTGGGCTACATAGTGAACTCAAAGCCAGCCTGAGATGCTGTCTCAAGAGAAAAAAAGAGGGGTTCAGAAAATATCCAACCTATGCTTTTTGGTTCTGGGCAAATTATTCAACCTCAATTTGAGGTCAATTCAATTTCTCCATCTGAGAAAAAAAGTAGAATTCTATAAAGCTTACAGGAGTTAATATATGTAAAACAATTAGAACAGTGCCTAGCATAATGTGTAAAATAAACAGTGGCTCTTATTGTTCTGCAAGGAATTTAAGAACCATTAAGGAATTACATCAAGATCAAGTATGTGTGATTTGCAGAAATCTTTTTTTTTTTTTTTTTTTTTTTTTTTTTTGCAGTACCAGGGATCAAACTCCAGCCCTTGTGCTTCCAAGGTAGATGTGCTATTTGAGCTAAAGACCTGGCCCACAGAAATCATTCTGCTGATAATGTTGAGAACAGATTATAGAAGTAGAAGCTAGAGGCAAATGAGGCGGTTTGAAAACTCACTTTTCCTCCTTATCAGATGTAGAACCTTAGGCAGGACTGAGGAGGAATTATGAAGTCTGATTGGGAAAAGTGGTGGGAATGGAAAAGGATCCGGTTTGAGACATACTTAGAGATTAGATGGCTGAGTGAGAGCAAGACTGCTTAAGATTTAATACAACTGTAACTTTCAGGCTGGGGATGTAGCTCAGTGGTTCTGGCACCTGCCTTGCAAGTGTGAGGTTCCTAGTTCAGTCCTAGTAACCACATACAACAATGCTTGGCGTGGAGACTCAAGTCCACCAGCAATCTCCACATACCACAGGGCTGTCCCAGCACCCAGGAGGCAGAGGCAGGATGATTGCTGAGCTTGAAGTTCTCCTGGGCTACGTAGTGAGCTCAGGGCCAGCCTGCACTACTAAGCAAGACCCTGTCTCCAAAAAAAAAAGTAACTTTTGAAGGTATTGTATGCTAGGTAATGGTTCTGTGTTAAGCACGCTACGTTCAATCATTCATTCAAGAGGTATATTTGCAAGGTATTTAAGTACCAGACACAGTCCTGGGTACTGAATAAAATGGGTAAATTTTGCCCTCATAAATCTCACATGTTACATGTCAGTATTATCAGTATTATCAGTATTTATAATTATTAACTTGATTGTTAATAAAAATATGATATAATTATTAAATTTACTTAATGTAATTCACATCCACAGAAATCTTTTGATATAGATCCATTTTACAAAGGAAAATAGTAAGACTAAGTCAAATTTTCCTGTCTGTGGGTATGATATTATTATCTGCTTCCTAGTGTTGTTGTATTAATTGAGCTAATAAATATAAAGCACATGTGTTGTACTAAGATAGTAATTTAGCAAGGCATGGTAGCACACATCTGTAACCCCAGCATTCTGGAAATCTAAAGCAAGAGAATGACAAGTTCAAGTACAGCACGGGCAATTTAGCAACTTAGTGAAACTGTCTCAAAATGTAAAGGATAATAATAAAATAAAAGGATCTAGCCATATAGTTCCATGGGAAGGCCCTGGATCCAACCCTCAGTAATGAAAAAAAAAAAAAAAAGAAATCAGTAACTTGACCAAGGCTACATAGCAAGTAGAGAGCAAATATGAAAACCAGACAATGAAAGGAAGAGATGGAGTAGTGAATCATTTAGGCATCTTTGAAGTTGAGCTATTCTTAGAGCTCCAGGACTGAGGAAGGAAAAGTTCCCCAGAAGGAGTCCGCCAGGTGACCTGGGTACCACAGAAAGATGCAAAGGTGCTCTGGAGGCCAACAGGACAACTATTGTTCTGCCTGCCTAGGAGGAGGAACTGTCCTGGAGGACAGGGCACTGCAGTGCCATTGTCCCCATTCTCCTATCTACTTAGTTCCTCTGGGGAATCAAGGACAATGAGTCAGAGGACATGACAGTATAACTGTGTTTAAATTGTCATTTCCCTTGTTAGTTCTTTTTGCTGTCTTGTCTTGCCCATCAAAGCCCACAAATGAAACACTGACCTTGTCATGGGCAGTACTGACAAAGAGAAGTAATGGAAAAAGTACAGGGAGGCTGAGAGAGAGAACACCAGGGATTGAGAGGACAGCCAACTAGCCAGCTGGGCATGGTGCTACACACCTGTAATCCTAGCACTGAGGGAGACTGAGGCAGGAAAATTGGCATGAATGTGAAGCCAGCAGGAGCTACATAGTCCAAGGCCAACCTTGAACTGTGAGACTGTGTCTCAAATAACAACAACAAAAAAAACCTGGGGCCGGGGATTTAGCTCAGTGGTTCTGGCGCCTGTCTTGCAAGCGCAAGGACTCCGGTTCAATCCCCGGTAACCACAAACCATACTGGGTGTGGAGACTCACCCCAGCAGCAATCAGCACCACATACCACAGTGCCGGGTGTGGTGGCTCACACCTGTAATCCCAGCACTCAGGAGGCAGAGGCAGGAGGATTGCTGTGATGTGAGCTTGAGGCTGAACTCAGGGCCAGCCTGAACCACAAAAAAAGCGAGACCCTGTCTCAAAAAAAAAAAAAAAAAAACACTGATCACATTATTGGGATGTGAAAATTAACCCTTAGTTCTTGTACTACTTAGGCAGTTTGCTAGCTACGCCATATATATGGTTCCATTTAATCTTTGCAATCTCACAGAGCACTCCGTATTTTTCATTTGCATTATAAAACACACTGAGAAGTGTTTCTGTTATGTTCTCTTACAGTGCTCTATACTATTTTTGGTACTGGGGATCAAACTCAAGACCTTGCACCTGCTGTGCAGGCACAGCACCACTGAGCTGCATCCCCTGCCCAGTGCTCTATACTTTTGTATAATTACTTGTTTCAGATCTATCTTGTTAGCTGCAGCAGGGAAGAGATTTGTCTACGTTTTCTCCACTTCATCACTGGTGTGTAACACTATGCCTCGCAATAAGGAGATTTTCAAATAAATATGCACTGAAGGAATGAATGCAAGGGGTCAGGTGATTGTCAAAGGTCATACTGTAAGTGTTTCTACCAGGATCGGAATCCTGGTCTCTCTGACTCCAGAGTCTGCAATCTGTAGTCTACCCTACCAAGTACTTTCCTATGCTGTCTTATTTCTAACTCTCCTACACAAGTGGATGTTCTGGACTCTCAGCTATTTGTGAGCACACACACACACACACACCACCTAACAGAATTTACTATGCAGGAAATACTGCTAAGAAAGTAGGAAGAAGAAAGGCCATCTGGCAGTGTGCCCTTTTCTTTCCTCTTCAGTTCAGCATCCACCTCATAAACCTTTGCACATTGCTCCACCTGACCAGACAGCTCCCTCTCATGTGGCTTTATTGTCACTTCACATACTTATGCCATCACAGGACTCTGATGGTTTGTGGGACAATTTGATTCCACAGATGTTTACTGCAGGCAGATGTGTGCTCGGGCCTGTCAATGGCAGGTCCAGTGGGTGAGCACACAGATGAATCAGATACAACCTCAAAGGAGAAGGCAGACGTTTGGTATAGACACAATTTACTAGAACACAAAGCACGATGACCTAAGTGGTATTAAAGAACTATGAGCAATGTGCTATATGCACAAACCTCAATTACTTAATTATTATTCTGTAGAATGTATCATAGAAGGTCAGAGCTCGGAGGTATCATCTAGTTCAACCTCTTGTTTTCTAGTGCAGGAGACTGAGACCCAAAAAAGGTTAAGGCCTGACCTAACCTCTCACTAGTCTGTCTGTCTGAGCCAAGACTGAACTTCATGCTCTTAAGTGCAGTCTTGGCCTCTTTCTTCCTCCTCTGGTAGCTTCATATGTGACAGCCTCATGTCCCACCAGCCCATAAAATTCTAGCGTCAAGTTCTCTCCCCTGGACAGGGGAAAGCAAGCCCAAGACAACAGTTTCAGGAAGTACAGTCTGACTGGCTGGCAACCCAGACTCTTGACCTATGTTACTTAAGGTCCTTTCACCACCCCTCACCTGATTTTCAATTTTTTTAAAAAATAGGAAAAAAAGGAAAGGCTCTCTCTAACCAGAACACCAGTAAATAAATCAAATAAAAAGTGAGTTTCCTCTGGTGGTAGGGAGTGAGTCCAAAGCCCAAAGTCCTGCTGTTTTCTTGCCTTCAGATCCTGGGAAAAGGAACTCAAAGAAACATAGCTTTAAAAAATTTTTGTCTGGGGCCGGGGAGTTAGCTCAGTGGATCCAGCGCCTGTCTTGCAAGCGCAAGGACCCGGGTTCGATTCCCCGGTAACCACATAACAATACTGGGTGTGGAGACCCACACCCAGCAGCAACCAGTACCACATCCCACAGTGCCGGGCGTGGTGGCTCACGCCTGTGATCCCAGCACCGGGAGGCAGAGGCAGGAGGATTGCTGTGATGTGAGTTGGAGGCTGAGCTGAGGGCCAGCCTGAACCACAAAAGCGAAACCCTGTCTCAAAAAAAAAAAAAAAAAAAAAAAAAAAAAAAAAAAAAATTTTTGTCTGGGGCTGGGGATTTAGCTCAGAGGTTCAGGCGCCTGTCTTGCAAGTGCAAGGACCAGGGTTTGATCCTCGGAAACCACATACCGTACTGGGCGTGGAGACTCATACCCAGCAGCAACTAGTACCACATACCACAGTGCCAGGCATGGTAGCTCACGCCTGTAATCCCAGCAGTCGGGAGGCAGAGGCAGGAGGATTGCTGTCATGTGAGTTTGAGGCTGAACTCAGAGCCAGCCTGAACTACAAATCAAGACCCTGTCTCAAAAATCCTAAAAAAAAAAAAAAATTCCCTGAGACTTTTACTTTTATAAATCAGGGTCTCACTATGTAGCTCAGGCTGGCCGCCTGCCTCAGCCTCCTGAGGGCTGTGATTACAGGTACAGGCATGCATCACCACACCTAGCCAATGCGATACAATTTTTAATGGCTTCACAGAAACCATTTTAGTGTGTAGTCCGCTTTTGAACCTTGTGATTTATGGGACTTACAATCCTTTCTCCACTTATTAACCACCAAGCATCAGTCACAGGGCTCCCAGCAGGGTTTGAAGGAGGATGAAATTCTCCCCTTTTCCATCCTGCTCTCCCCTCCTACAGAGAGAAGTTTGTCTCAAGAGCTATGAGGATCAAAGAACAGAAAGACTCACACCCTCCCTGGAAATACACGGACAGCTTCTGGAAAGGTGTCTTGGAGAATCGAGTCAAGACACTGAATCATTCGTGAATCTGATGGCGTTTCTAACGTCACTTCTGATATTAGCAGGCACGCAGTGACAGTAGGCCTTTTTACACCCATTCTCTATCATCTTCACAACTACCGGGTGAAGAAATTATTTTACCATCAACACAATTGAGGTTCAGAAGATTAAACTACTTGTTCCTGGAATCGACCCACCTCATTTGGGCGGCAGGAACTCAGTTCTTTTCTCCACTGCGCCCAGCACCCAGCTCTGCACGTGGTAGGAGCTCAAAGTTGGCACTAAACTGACGATACTGAGTCTCAAGTTCAAGCTCCTAAGCGCAAGGCCTGAAAGCAGAAGCACCAGAGGGCGCCCACGAGTCCGCCCACCCGCTGATCCCCAGGGCCCAAGCTAGACCTCAGCCCTGGGTGCGGCCCTTCGGCTAGCGAGCCCCGGCGAGGACAGGGAGCAAAGGGAGCCCCACGTCCTGCGTCCGCTGCGCCCCCGCCCTCCAGAGCTAAGGCGCGCGGAGCTGCCGGGTGCGGAACGACGGCACAACATCCTGTTTTTGGGGGCCCGCGACTCCGCCTGCGCCTCTGCTGATCGTGTCTTTCCCCAGGGTGCTGACGCCAGCTCCCCTTCCCCCGGTCTCTCCACCCTCCCCAGGGGTCTGGGGCCTTCCTGCTGCTGAATCACCACCCCCGGGGCTCAGGGCACGGGTGAGGAGTGCTGCAGCCCGACGAATCATGGCTGTAACCCAGCCAGTCTCGGCCACCGCTCGATCGCTGGGCTTGGCTGAAGTCCCGCCAGCCCCAGTCTAGGAGCACCCTTCTCCGCATTCCCGGGCAGAGGTGGGGATGGGGGTCAGATGCCTGGCGCTCAGAGTGGAGCCTCTGCTGGGGGGACCGGCCAGAGAGAGGCGAGAGGCCGCCCCTAAGGTGGCCTAGCTTGAAGCGCCTCGGGGCGAAGGTTGGGGAAAGCGGGGGGCGCGGGCGTGGGCCCGGAGACCCCGCCGGCCCGCTGAAGGGAGGGAGGGTGGGCGACGCGCGCCCGCGGACTTCCTGGTGGCGCCGCTCCGCCCCGGCCCGCCCCCGCGCCCCGCCCCGGCCCACCGGCCCGCCCCCCCAACTTCCTCCGGCCGCCAGCTCTCACTTCCTTCTCGAGCCAGGAGCCGCTGCTGCCGCCCCCAGCTCCCCCGCCGCGGGGAGGGCACCAGGTGAGGCCCAGCCGGGACCGGGGGACCGAGGTCCCGGGGAAGGGTCCCTGGCCGGCCTGGGAGTGGTGCGGGTGCCAGCCAGGGAAGTTTGCTTGCCGGAGGCCGCGAGCGGAGGCTCCCGGCTTCCTCCGAGTTGGGCGGGCGCGGCCGGCCGGGCGGGGCGGGGACCCGGCCACTGCAAGCTGGTGGCGGCTCGGGAGGTGGCTTCCGAGTGGCTGTGCCGCCTCCTGGAATCCGCCAAGGGACCCCTGAGGTCTAAAGGGCTCGAGCAATGAGAGGTTTCTGAAGTGGAAGGCGACAGAGCTGGGAGATGGGACTCCGAAGTGGGGCGTCCTCAGAAGTTGGGGGGAGGTGTACAGAGATGGCGAGGGCAGAAGGCCTCTCGGCTGGAGAAGGCGCTCTCTTTGCTCGGGCGGTTGTGACATTTGTGCGTCTGAGAGGGGGCCGGTATCTGGGGCCTCTAAGCCCGAGACTGAGGAGAAAGAGCGTCTCCCGGGATGATCGGTGTCAGTCCAAACTCACACTCGGGCCACAGCCCAAGGTCCCTTGCACCCAAGAGGAGCCCACAGGGAACCCCCATACTCAGTGTTTTTGGTGTCTTTTTCTGAATCCCAGCCTCTGCATCACCAGGAGCCAAGTAACAGGTATTTAATGAACAAACATCTTATGTGCTTAACGGATCCGAGCCTGGTCTTGCTTTTTTGGAGTAAACTGAGGAAGGAAAAGATCTAGACTTGCCTTGGGACTTGCCTTGGGAGTCCTGGTGAAAGGGCCCATTCAAAGGTGCTGATAAGTAATTGATTGACACGTTATAGGTTCTGGGGGACACAGCAAAGCTGCTGGTGTCTGGGAATGATTGGATGTCATCTCCAAGTCTTCCCCTTCATTCTTAGTCCACGGATTCTACATATTCTCATCCTCACCCCACCCCCTTTTCGTGTCTTGAGACTTTCTCGTTCCCCTTCAGCCTCTTTTCCCTCAAACAGGCAAACCTAGACCTTGACCTCATCCTTACCCCTGTACCTCTGTTCATCTTGGTTCCCTGCAGGCTTCTCTCTTTCCCTTCTCTTCTCAGCTTCTAGCTGCCACACACATACTGTATCTGCCCTCCTCTTCCTTCTCCCTCGTTCGAGGGACCGGGACGACCTGCCTCCTTCCCTTTCAGCCATTCTTCTGCTTCAACTTTGAGGTCAGGCCCTGTGGTAGAAGACTTCAGTGTGAAAGCCTTTTCACACTGTCCTATCTGGAGGAGGATGCAACCTCTCAGTGATAGAGATGATTAAAAGGCTAGAAATATGTATGAGTGTGAGTGTATGCACGTGCGTGTGCACCTATGCACACACACTCATTCAGATGCCTGTGTGTATACATCCGTATACACAAGGAGACCAAACAACTGCCGTCAGCCTTAAGAAAGTCAAGGCAGAAGGTAGCAAGATGAAGGGAACCTGCAGTGGGTGACATTGTGGTTAGGCAGGAGGAAGCCATCTGTAGCAGTCAGGGTAGGCTGACACAGGAGTAAAACTGGTGACAGAGAGGCCGTGGGAAATGAAAATTACCCCAACCCCTATGCTCCAGCCAGAGGCCCTGCCTGGGGCCTGGGGGGCGGGGGGGGGGGGAGAATAGCTTGAAGGTCCCTAACTCCAACACCCTGGCTCTAACACCACCTGGTGGGGAGAATGGGATGGGCCACCTGGTGTGATGAAAGGAAAGGGAGGGCAAAGGCTGCCGCCTTGGGAGGGAGGAACTGCAGCCGGTCTAGCTGTTTTAACAGGGGAAGGGTGTTAGGTAAAGGGTTCTGCCCATCTTTCCTGTTACCTTCTGGAGCCTGCCCAGCTTGGGCACCCAGCGTATGCTGGTCTGCACCAGGGCCTTGACCAAGAAGCCTTCTGGAGTTCTGCTGACCTTTCTGCCTTCGGGCGTTGCCCTCTCACCTCGAGCCAGGTCTAGCTCTCAGGAGTTTCTCCCAGCACTAACTCAGTTTATCTTGGCTTTGAAAGCTGTCTCCATTCTGGAGCTCCTTCCCCAAGCATTCAGATTGTGTACCGAAGGATCTTATTTCTCTTCACCCTCTACCAGTCTTCTGTATTCACTTCTCTCACCAGGACACAAAGAAGAAAAGGGGACCAAGTGCTATCTTTTGGGGATCTCAAACACAGATAAACTTAAGAGCCAGTCCCATTTCCTAGCCTGTCTTCTTCCTGTCTCAGCTGTCCCTCGCCCACAATTGTCCCTCCTTCCAGTGCTGCCTTCTACCCACCTGTCTCTCCTCCTCTCATTTCTGGGAGGTACAGAAGTTTGCCCCAGGAGGAAATGCAAGGGATCTGCAGAAAATCTCAGCACAAGGAGGGTCGTGCATGCAGGGCACTTCCCCTGCATCCCAGCTCAGTAAAAATCCCCGGAAGTCCTGACTCCCAGTCGGGCAAACCAGTACTTCTTTAATATTCTATATAACTAATCCTTAGGGCTCTGACGGTAGAGCCATCTGGTAGTGCTAAGGGTAGATTCAGGTAGTGCTAAGGGTAGAAGAGACAGTGGAAGTTTGAGATAATTGCAAGAAAGTCATTGCTGGAGGAATATGATGAGATAGGGAGGGATCTAAATTGGAAAATATCATGGATGTAGAGAGGGCTTAGCCTAGGACACTGCTTTTGAGCTGTTGGCTAAAGAGGTACAGTCAGAGGTGGGACACGAAAAGAAATGATTGTGTGACTTTGTTGCAAGTCCCGGTTGGGAATCTGGGATGTGGAGAATTGTTTCTGGCAGGATTAAGTGCAGATGAGGTGGCAAGTATGAACTTTTAGTGGGTCATGAGCAGAAAGATATGAGAGACTGTGGATATCATGGGACAGTTGGACAGATATGATGATGGTAGCTGAAACCACGAATAAGAAGACCACCCAGGCTCACCCTGAAGACCCCTCTTTCTGCGTACAATGTAAATCCATTTGAAGTAAGGTTTATAGGGTTCCCTGAGACAGCTGAGAAGGGAAACTAAAGACAAAGCCGAGGCCAGCTCCCCAGATTAGACTGGTTTTCCTGTCCAGGGTCCAGCTTCCTCTTTTGTCCTCACATCATATGGGGGGAGGGCATCTTCCCAGGCGCTGAAGACCCGGGGAGGAGCTTCTCACCTTGGGCAGGGCCACATTGTCTGGCTGTTTAATTACGCTAGTGCTAAATCATAAACAGTGTAGGTTAGGCTACACATAGGGACCTAGTAACCGAAAGACAAAAATGGCCTAGCTATATGTCAGCCTGACCCCTTCAGCCCATCTCCTGAAGCAGTAAATGATGGCAAGACCGTCCGAATAAGAAAAATGGACCCCCATCCCAGGCCAGAGTAACAGGCCTCACCTCTTGTTCTTCATAGAAGCAACATCAGGCTGGAGACTGTGAGACCCAGGGCCTTGTCCTGGATTTGCAGTCGACTCTCTTGTATAACCCTGGTTGTCGCAGTGTCTCTTGGCTCTGCTTCAGCTTTAGAGAGTCGCATTATCAATACTTCCAAAGGGCAGAGTGAACACTGATAGCTTTGACTGCCCCTCCCCCAAGAGACTCCTCATAGTAGTGCCCTCTACTCCGGACCCTCCCGTCTCCCCAGACATGATTTGGCAGCCTGAGTACTTCCAAGTATCTGTCCAGGGGCAGAACTTTGTGGCCCTTTCCACAAAGGACAAGGATTGCTATGGGTGGAGAGATAAGAAAGCCAAAAGTATTGGGGGTTTTGCCAGGGGCAGCAAGATTGGGGGGTACCCCCTCCTTTCCTCCAGCTATGCCCTACTAGCGATGGAAAATAGAGGCTGGAGTTTCCTCCTGATGTTATTTTCCCTGGTGGAAACCCCCTCAGGCCTTGGGAGGAGCCGCAGGGTCTGGGAAGCCCTGGGTTTCTCTATGGGTATTTTCAGGTGGGCGAGGCAGCTCTGGGAGGATGACACTTCTGAACAGCCTCATGTGAAATGAGCAAAGGCAAAGGAAGTGCCACTTCACAGACGTTCATGGGGCCCAGCAACTACTGGGCAGCTGCTAGGTGGGAGGAGGAAGCCGGCGTGTGAGCCTTCCTCTGTGCTGCTTGCTGGGGGAGGAGGCAGGCTCCTTGGCTCCCCAGCCACAGCGGTCCTGGCCCTAGGGCTTGCTTACCCTCTGTGCAACACCTCTGGTGCTGGCATGACCAGGGAAAGGCAGAACCAGCATTACTTCAGGGTCCTGGTCTCCTGCAGCCTTCCCAGCTCTGTCTTTTTGCTCCTCTTCTCAACCCCATCAGGGACATCAACCCTCACCTTTTACCCTACAAAGGACAAGGATTGCTATGGATTGAGAGATAAGATAGGCAGTTCAGGGTCCTCTTCAGGTAAGGAGGATGGAGGGTGGCAGGAGGTGGACAGTCGGCAGCACTTCTGTAATCCCAGCACGAAGGGTGGCTGAGGATTTGAGATTGACTCCTGCTTGGGCCACATAGCAAGACCTTGTCTGAAAATAAAACAGTAAAATAAAAAGGACTGAGGGTGGAGCTCCATGATAAAGCACCACTGGCTTCAATTCCCCGGTTCCAAATAGAGTAAAGAGTCCTCCAGCATACATGTTTCAGGATGAAGGCTGGGAACTAGAGTTCCTCCCAGCATATAGGGAGAAGGGAAGAAAGAGAGACTCAACTATTGGCCTGGTCCCAGCCCCACACTGACCTCATGTGTCACCCAGCTTCCTCCTCCTAGCCCAGCTGCAGCCAGCTGCAGGCCCCATGAGCCTCCTGGTGTCACCCTTCATCTCTCCTCCCTTCAAAACAAACAAATAAACAAATGCGCAGAGCCTTTGCAACAGAGTCCTGCCCCTTGGCTGTCTCTGATTGAGGATCTTCAGATAGTTCAAGTCAATCCCTAACCTATCAGAAACACTTTTTCCTGCAAATCTTCCTCATCCCCTCTGAGCTAGCTCTGCCTCCTTTGCCCCTCACCCTTCCACTTGAGGACAAAGCAGTATGACCTAGCCCAACCGTGTGCTCCTCCGGGTGAAAAAGAAGCTGTCTACCTTAGTCCTGCATCTCCTGGGCATAGAGGCTCTCCTTGTTCGCAGACACAGTGTCTGTGGCTTGATGGGGGAGGAGGTGTGTGTCAGTCTGCAGCTCTTGCTCAACCCTCTGCTGGCCTTCTATGAGTATCTAGGACAGACTTCCCTCCCTATGAAGCATCCAGTTAGTTTTACATAATGAACAGAAGATTCAGGTAGTGCTAGGAAAGCTAAGGCAGGAGAAGAGGATGTTGGAATGTGCTAAAGAAGCTGGGGGACAGAAGTGGACCTTGAAGACGGGAAGAATCTGAAGAGGGTAAGCAGCACTTCAGGAAGAGGAACCCCGTGTGCAGAGGCCTGAAGGACAGACTAAGCTCATTCACTCGGTTATTTACTAACAGCAGCCGTGGGCCTCTGGAAAGAGAAACCAGCCAGGACCTTGCCCTCTTAGCCCTTGCCATCTAATGACAAGATAAAATTCAGATCAGCCTGCATGTGATGCAAGAATATGCATGTGAGAGAGACAGGGAGAAGACTTTGGATAGGATAAGTCACTTGAGACCTGGGAGATTTGTAAGTACTTACCTGGAGGAGGTGCCCTTGGCTCTTGGCACTGAGTACTGCTACTTGTGTTTGGGGGAGAAAAATGTGGAGGCCGCTTTCTAGAGGATCAGAGTGGTTTGGCCAGAGCTAAGGGTTGGAAGGCCCAGAGAGGATAGTTAGAATGAGGTACAAGGAGGTCTGCAAAAGGGAGTGGCATGCGGGGAGGCACATTAGAAGTTGCAGGAAGTTCCCACTGCCTCCACACTCACCCATTTCGTAGAGTCGCTCCTCCCCTCCCCCACTCCCTGTTGGGACACTTCCCCTGCTCTAACGGCCACAGAGATCTGGCAATCAGGCAAACATCAGTGCTTCCTTTTCCTCCCTGCTTCTGGGCCTGCCTGGACCACACCCCAAGGCCAGGGCCCACACTCAGATAGGGTTGGCCCCTCGTGAGCTGTGCTCCTAATGGACTCTCTGCTGGAGCCACTTCAGGCTAGTAGTAGAAAAAGAAGGTTTTGCCTATCCTAAACTTGGGTTTTGGCTATTTTTTCATTGTCGTAAAGTTCAGCATCGCAGTGTTGGGTGGGTAGAGGGTGCAGGGGTGCAGTCCTGGACGCCAGAGGGTTCTGTCCATAGGAGGTGGTGTGAGCAGATCAGAAAGCAGTCGTTCTCCACTCCTGTGTGTCCAGCCTTCTACTCACAAATACTCTGCAATTGAGTTGAGAGAAGTTCAGCCGTCAGCATTGGAGAGACATCCATAGTTGGTAACTTAAACTTGACTGTCTGAGAAGCAGAATCACACTGACCTGAATGGCCATGCTATGGAAAGTCA
This sequence comes from Petromus typicus, assembly GCA_004026965.1. Classification (NCBI taxonomy): domain Eukaryota; kingdom Metazoa; phylum Chordata; class Mammalia; order Rodentia; family Petromuridae; genus Petromus; species Petromus typicus. The sequence continues at coordinate 51,994 of PVIR01000815.1, read as the reverse complement.
AACAATTCAGTAGCCCCATCAGGTGATGAAACTTAAGCCAAACCTTAAAGAGTCAGGAAGATTTGAGAGAAGGCGGGGAAGGGAAGCACAGGGAAAAAAAGGAGTAGAAGTTTTGAGGCAAAAATAATCCTGGCCAGTTTGCAGAGGGTATTGAGATCCCCCTGGACCAGGAGCTGGGAACTACCGACACTGTGTACATATATATTAATGCACTTAATCTATACCACAAACCTACAGGTGAGGTACTATTGCTACTGCAGCTGAAAGATAAGGAAATTAAAGCTTAGAAAGTCAAAATGTTGTAAATCCAGGGTCACACAGTGAATAGTGTAAAATTAAGATTTAAATCCAGGTCTTTGTGATGCCAAAACCCCACTCAGGTTATGAAGAACTTTGCACACCAAAATGAGGGACCAGGCGTAATGTGAATTAAAATAGAATTAAAACCCAGAACGAATCATTGTAGTTTGGTTGATACCACATATATCTGCCAATATCAGTTTATTACTTACCAAGCATTTTCTTTTTTAAAAAAAAAAAAAGCCCCATAAGGAATTGTCATAGTCAAACCCAAACTCAGGCAGGCCACTCCTAAGTTAGCATTCTGTTGCATTAATATCCCTTCTTCCTGTTTAGCACACATTAGAGCCTACATTTTAGCCCAAGTACTGTTTAAATGGCCAAGGGGAACTTATTTGATCCACTTCTGGCCAAAGGATTTTGGAGAAAGGAATTGTCTTTGGAGAAAGGATGAGAGTCTGGACCAGATCTGAGTATAGAGCATTGGAATGAAGCCAGGGATTTAGCTCAGTGGTTCCAGTGTGTGCCTGGCAAACACAAGGTCCCGAGTTCGATCCCCAGTACCACATCCCACAATGCTGAGAATGGTGGCTCACACCTGTATTCCTAGCACTAAGGACACAGAGGCAGAAACAGAATGATTGCTGTGAGTTCGAGGCTTGCCTGGGCTACATAGTGAGTTCTGGGCCAGCCTGAACTACAAAGTGAGACCCTGTCTCAAAAAAAAAAAGGAAAGAAAGAAAATTGGATGGATGTTACCACTCAAACATACTTGGTGCTTCTTCCTGCCTCTCAGGGCAAATGGCTTTGCTTCTGTCCCTTCGTAAATGCAAAGGACATCACAGCTTATGAAATATACTCTTTGTCATGCTGGTGCAGCCCTGTTGTGAGGCGGAGAGGGCAAGTATTACAGTATCACACCTGCCCAGAGTTCCATTCCTGCTACTAAAAAACAAAAAAGCAACATTATCACTTCTGTACAGATGAAAAAACTGAGGCTCTAGGAAGGAAAGTAACTTCCTACCAAAGTCACATGGCTAGTGAAGAGTAGCTTGAGGCTATGTGAGGCATAGAGGAAAACTTAGGACTTTGGATCTTAGAACTGGGTTTGTGTCCTGGCTCCTGCTAACTAACTAGCTGTGTAATATTGGGCCACTGTAACTACCTGAGTTTGTTTCCTCATTTGTAAAACAGAAATAGTACCAATACATTGTTACAAGGATCAAAGGTTTCATACGATACGGCAATCTCTAAAGGCTTGTACCATAGAAGAGACTTTTATTTATTTCTGAAACAAGGTCTTGCTATGTAATTCAGGCTGGCCTTGAACTCACTATGTAGCCCAGACTGGCCTAAAACTTGGTGGCAGTCCCCCTGCCTCACCTCCCAAGTGCTGGGATTACAAGTGTGCACCACCATGCCTGGCTGCAAGAACCCTGTGTGGATGATCAAGAGCACCAAATGATCGGTAGGTCAGATTCAGGTATCTAGTACTTTGGCCTCATACCATACCTTCTTTTGGACACTGCCTCATTCATAATTTTTCTCTGGTGTCATTCCCTGGCCCCGGGCCAGCCCAGAAGCTGCTCTCTTCCTCCCCTCTCCTTTGAGGCCTGATTTACTGATTGCTGGTTGATAACCACCTCTGTAGAGAACCAGTTGTGTTTTTGGTCTCTTGGGCCTCGTGACTGCCGGCCACAGTTCCACCCTGGCCTTCCTCCCTGGGCCAGCCCACTGCTGGGTTGGGGGAGACGTCTCAGTCATCCTGCCCTACCAGCTTCCCTACTCTGTGTAGAATTGAAAATTACAGGCCCTGGAGTTGTGCTGTGAAAGGCCAGTCTCCCAAATAATCGCAAATAATGGCACCTGTCCCTAGGGCTCTTCAAGTCTTACTTCATTTCCCTAGTGCTCTTGTCTTAGGCATTTTTTAACTCTATTTACAGGAAAGGGAGACTGAGACACAGAGAGGGCAAGCACCTCATCCTTGGTGAACCTGAGTCAGCAGAGCTGAGGCTAGAACGTAAGTCTCTGGGCTTCTATTCTGAGGTTTTCTCCACTACCTCAGGGGCCCTTATTTCCTTCCCTGATCCATTGTCTAAAGGTCTCTATCCGAATGTCCTGAGGTTGCACACATAAACACTTATTCATGCAAATAAGATGGAAATATTGTTACTGTGAACCAGAAGGGCAACCACATAGAGGAAGCTGGTCCCAGCGGAAGCTGCGGTCTGGGAGAGAGCCGGGACGAAACCCTGGATTCTTTGCAGTCCCCACACAACCAAAGTTCCTTTCTGTTTCCCAGCAGGGGATTTACCCCTGTGCGCACGTGTTACTCACACATTTACAAACACACATAAACACACATACGACCTTTGATGCACTTGCTTTGCTTTTTTTTTTTTTTTTTTTTTTTTTTGAGACAGGGTCTCACTTTAGTTCAGGCTGGCCCTGAGCTCAGCCTTAAACTCACATCACAGCAATCCTCCTGCCTCTACCTCTTGAGTGCTGGGATTACAGGCATGAGCCACCATGCCCGGCTCTATGGTATGTAGTACTGGTTGCTGCTAAGCGTGAGTCTCCACACCCAGTATGGTATGTGGTTACCGGGGATCGAACCCGGGCCCTTGCACTTGCAAGACAGGCGCTGGAACCACTGAGCTTGTTTTGCTTTTTGAGATAGGGTCTCCATAGGGTCTCACTATGTATTTCAGGATGGCCCAAACTGTCTCCCAAGTCCTGACATTATAGGTTCACACCACCACACCCAGCTTGTTTTGTTTTTGTGTGTTTAGGGGTGTGTGTGTGTGTATGTAAGAGAGAGACAAGATCTCGCTATGTAGTTTAGCCTGGCCTTTAACTCACTCTGTGGCCCAGGCTGGCCTAGAACTCTCAGCAGTCCTATTGTCTCAGTCTCTCAGTACTGGGATTACAGCAATGCGCCACCATGCCAGACTCATCTTTGATATTTTAGGCTCTTAAACTTAATGGTGAGAAGCTGATGGGAGGATCATAAAGGATCTAGGATAAAGGATATAATAAATCCTTGCCTTTGAATACCTTCTTTCTGCCTCTTGTCTCTGTCTATGGAAAAATGAAAAGTTAATATTTATTGACCAGGTACAAAATATTTTGTATGCATTGATGTATGTTTAAATGTTATAATAACCAAATGGAATAGGCATTATTGTGTCCCCACTTTAAAGTTAAGTTAAGAAATTTGGGGGCCGGGGAGTTAGCTCAGTGGTTCCGGCGCCTGTCTTGCAAGCGCAAGGACCCGGGTTCGATCCCTGGTAACCACATAACAATACTGGGCGTGGAGACTCACCCCAGCAGCAATGAGTACCACATACCACAGTGCCGGGCATGGTGGCTCACGACTGTAATCCCAGCACTCGGGAGGCAGAGGCAGGAGGATTGCTGTGATGTGAGTTTGAGGCTGAGCTCGGGGCCAGCCTGAACTACAAAGCGAGACCCCGTCTCAAAAAAAAAAAAAAAACCTTAAAAAAAAAGAAATTTGAAGCATGAAGAGGTTAAGCGATTTGTTCTGGGTCATAACTAGGAAACAGCGGGCTCAGGATGTGACTGTAGTTAATCTGCCATCAGAGTTTCTGGGACCCCTGACCACCTATTCTACATCATTACGTGTTGCTTCACACCTTTCATTGTGTATTTGTCTCTCTGGTGTCTTAATGGAGTTTGGCATCATTCACAGAACTGATGTGTCAGTTCATAGAACAAGGGCCAGTTTCTCTCTATATGCCAATCCACCTGCCCAGGAGAAGCCTCCCTCACCCTGGGATTCCCTCTTGTCTCTCCACAGGTCATTGCATCCAGAGGGACCAGGAGGAGGAGGAGGCAGTGCCTCCACCACAGCAGCTGCACCCACAATGCAGAGCATCAAGTGTGTGGTGGTGGGTGATGGGGCTGTGGGCAAGACGTGCCTGCTCATCTGCTACACCACCAACGCCTTCCCCAAGGAGTACATCCCCACAGTGTTCGACAATTACAGTGCCCAGAGCGCAGTGGACGGGCGCACAGTGAACCTGAACCTGTGGGACACTGCGGGCCAGGAGGAGTATGACCGCCTCCGCACGCTCTCCTACCCTCAGACCAACGTCTTCGTCATCTGTTTCTCCATTGCCAGTCCACCATCCTATGAGAATGTGAGGCACAAGTGGCATCCAGAGGTGTGCCACCACTGCCCGGATGTGCCCATCCTTCTGGTGGGCACCAAGAAGGACCTGAGAGCCCAGCCTGACACCTTACGGCGCCTCAAGGAGCAGGGCCAGGCGCCCATCACACCACAGCAGGGCCAGGCGCTGGCCAAGCAGATCCATGCTGTGCGCTACCTCGAGTGCTCAGCCCTACAGCAGGATGGCGTGAAGGAAGTGTTCGCCGAGGCTGTCCGGGCAGTGCTCAACCCCACACCGGTCAAGCGTGGGCGGTCCTGCGTCCTCTTGTGACCCCGGCACTCAGCTTGGAAGCTGTCCCTTCCCTCCCCCCACCAGTTGTGCCTTGGCGCCTTGTCTGCCCCCAGCTGTGCCTTAAGGACTAATTCTGGCATCCCTTGCCAGGGGGCTCCCTGAATGCCTTTTCCTCGTTAAGGAGGCCCACAGGGAAAGGGGGCTTCGGGCCCCAACATACTCTGCTTGGGAAAGCCAGGTATTCTCTTGAGCTCACCCAGGCCAAGGCTGACCCTCTCCAGGGGGCCAACTCAGCGCTCCTCTCCCTGTTTTCCGCTACTGACCAATTCATCCAGCTTTCCAAAAAGTTGTTGCTGCCTATTATGGTGCCTTCTCTCGGGTTAAGGGCTCTCAGTTGTCTCTAACCTCTGCCCTCACTGCTTTCGGAATTGCCTCCCCAAGATGCCCTCTTCCTTCCCCAAGGAAGAAGCCACAGAATCCTGAGGGAGATAATGCACCATAATCTGTCCCCGTGTGCCCAGGCCTTATGCACCTGCTGACTGACTCAGCCCCCATGCTCCTGGGGGCCTCTCCAATCCCCCATCAGCATCAATAAAACCTCCTGTCTCCACTGGCCCTGGCTCCTCCCTGTGTGCTGGGCATAGGGGGTGGGCATGAGCTAGGGCTCCCCAGAGACTGGGAGCCTTTTGTTTCCCCTAAGAGGGGACAGGAAACAATAGACTTTATTGTGTCCCCCCTCCTGACCCCCAATTTCCTTAACAAAGCTCTATAGCCACAGATGCTGTAGTGAACTAGGATGGAAAGGAAAATCCTCCTGATCGGAGGAAGGTCCAGAAAGTGAGAGGCTGAGAGCCAGAAGCCGAAGGCCGGTGACTTCAGTCATCCTTCAGAGCCATTTTCTGACACCTCCCCCCGGGACTGACCTTCCTTGACAGATTACAGCTGGGACCCAGGCGTCTCCACCCGAGGCTCCCAGGTATCAAGGTTTCCAGGCCTGGAGCCATTACAGGGACTACTGTCACCTCTCACCAAAATGCATATTTAGGCCAGCTTCAGGAGTCAGAGCCTAAAAGCGTGTGTGTGTGTGTTACAAGGACTGCTGTCACCTCTACCAAAATGCATGTTTAGGCCAACTTCAGGAGTCTAAGCCTAAAAGGGGTTGTGTGTGTGTGTGTATTTTGGAATAATATCCTGCCATGGATTTATTCCCTCTATTCTGCAGCCCATCCCTCTTTGATTCCTATCAAATAAGGATCTGAATCCTGAGACTAGCAAACCTAGCCTAGATAATTGGCAAAAAAACAAAAATTGATTTTAGGGTGTTTTTTTTTTGTTTTGTACCAGGGATTGAACTCAAATTGAAGACCTTGCGCTTGTGAGGGACGCATGCATGGGTACCACTTCAGCTAAATCCCCAGTCCCCCAAATTTATTTTTGTTTGAAATAAAATGTACAATTAAAAGAGCTCAACGTTTGGGACCCTGGGGAAAATGGAGGGACACCAAGGAGCCCATTTTAGTCTAGGGAACTATGTCTCCAACCCCTGCACCTCTGGGACTGTAAACCAGTTACTTCAGAAATGAAGAAAAACGTGCCACAATGGTGCTTTTTCCAGGACAGGTCATGTCTTCAGATACAGAACACCTCTATCAGATGAGAGCCACACTAGAGAGCCTTTGGAAATCATCATGTATTTGGATACACTGAGGTTCAGTAGGGAAGGGGGCACACCCTGGGGCACACACCAGTTCAAAGAAGGAAGGTCAAGACTAGGACACCAGGGCAGTCTTAACAGGACTACAGACACAGGCCTGGATGTGCACAGTAGATTGTGAGACAAGTGGGTGAGAGGTTTGGAAAGAGATGTCTGTGCTTCTCTGGTAACAGACACGGCTTCTCGGTCCCTGACCTCATAGAAAGGTGGGTGGATATAGGCCAGAAACAGCATGATGGTCACAAACCTTGGAACTTTGTTTTAGCACCAAGTGGTGGAGCTCTCCTGCCAGCTGAGCTTCTTGGGCTCTCTCGGTGAAGGGTGATGTTACTTAAGGGCCCTTGTGCCTCTGAAGGGGATGAGGAAAAGAAACCAGCAGGGCTAGGCTCAGCCTTGTCCTGTGCCCTTCTGCCCTTCCTCCCCTGCTTCAGAAGGGCCTAGAGAGGAAACAACAGGATGGGGAAGCCCGGAGTTTCTTGTTTCTGGACAGTGGGCTCTTCCAGTAGCAGAGGGGTTCAGAATCGCTTTTCTTCAGGCTGAGAGGTTATGAGCAGCTCTTTGTTTCCGAAGTCCCACCAGGCTGTCATGTGGAACGCCATGTTGGTTAGCACAACCGTGTACTCCAGGATGGCAAAGATGGTGTAAACTGTTGTAAGGACACAGGAGCAGGGTGAGATGAACCTCCTGTTATCCTTTCCACAAGCCCCTTACATCATCATACTCTTAGCCCACCGGAAGAAACGGTGACAACCAGTGCCCACAACCAATGGGCACAACCAAAATATGACAACTGTCCCACAGTCACACTTCTAACCATCTGGAGATCCTAGCCTGACCTCACCTCCAGCCTCACAATACATGTTGTGCCGAAAGTAGACAGCCAGAGCAGAGAAGAAGGCGACGAAGTTGATGATGAAGAGCCTCTGTTTCCAGCTGTAGGACTTGCGATCCTAGGGGATGGGCTGTCTGATCACGCTGCAGCTTGCACAGTGCGCACGGGCAGCTTCCCCCCTGGTCCCCAGCTCCCAAGGGCAGGGCTGGCCCTCCCTTGGCTCCCACTGTAATCACAGAAGCTGGTATTGACAGGGACAGCAGGAAGTGATGCACAGGTCACTTCCCTGCACTTTGGGAAGTGATAATGCCAGGATCCCTGCCCTTCCAATTTCGCCCACCAATTCAACCCCTCCAGGTACTGTGGGGCAAAGAAAGGCATGGACACTGAAGGGTCACTGGAATTATTAGAGCCCAGTCCTCTGACAAAGTGTTCCTAATCTACTAGAGCTGTCTGCTGCCGCTCATTAACCCCCCATTCGGAGCCTCCACCCCTAAATTGTTATCTCTTGTATTACCTAAACAGGCTTCTAGTTCCAACAAGTCAATCCCCCTCTACTTGACCCCAAGCTGTATCCCTCTGCCAGGGTTCCTGTTAAAACTCGTTTCAATGGGGGGGAGGGGGTTGTACATGCGTGTAATTCCATTGCTCATGAAGCTGCTAAGTTCAAGGCCAGCCTGAATCTCAGAGAGGAACCTCTCAAAATAAAAACCAAAAAACTCCAATTCCCACTTCGTTATTACCCACATCCTGAAGACAGATGGCTTTGATTTTCTTCTGGGCCACCTGCACCCAGTAGGGTTGGACCGTACCTCCTGACTTACTGTGTGCTTCTTGGTCAGCCGCCAGAGAATGCAGGTGAAGAGCATGTGACTAAGCGACGCAGCGATGAACACAATGAAGGCGTTCTCATGGACCGCTGGAGGGAGAAAGGACGGTCGGTGTGCGCCTAGCCGGAAGCAACCACGCCCCCTAGCAGGAAGGTCTGTGTACAGGAAGGGGCAGTCCGTCCCCTTCCCGAGCCCTTCTCCACCCGTCCCTCATCTGGGCACCCACTGAAGTCCTCGGAGGAGGAGACATAGGTGAGCACTAGCAGCGCGAGGTTCTCGATGACGTTGAGGCTGAAATTGAGGCGGCAGAGCAGCCGGTAGCCAGGACACGGGGAGGCGCAACTGAGGTAGTGGTTCCAGTAGGCGAAGGCCACCATGAAGCGGGGCGCTGAGTGCAGGCCGATGCAGAAGCGCCACACGTAACGCTGGGGCACCTCCCCTCCAATGGCGGAGCTCACCGAAGGCAGATAGTTGGGTACCTAAAGAGTTGGGCTGCATCTGCGCGATGGCCTTCTCCAGCTCCACCCACCAGGAGAACCTCCCCGAGTCACAAGCCTTCCCCTCCTGGGCTATGCTCTTCAGTCCCCCAACCCAGCCCTACCACGATCCCTCCTTTCCCAGATCCTTCGTTCAGTGGGTGTGGTTCTCATTTCCCAGTTAGCCTGTGATTTCCGCAAGGCCAAGGCAGGTCTCCATCTCCCTCCAAACCGAACCTGCACTTTTGGCCAGGTTGTGCACCTAAGTTGGGATGTATATCCTCTATCCCCATAGCCCACAGCTCTCCTTCAGATAACACTCTGTGGTAATCTCAGTCAACTAGAACTCCAGATTCCGTCCTGAGGAGAGATGAGTTACTGACATCTGCCTTTGAAGTGCTGCCCAGCGAGCTCTTCCTGTCACCACTCCCAGCTCCACTCATTGCTCTGGGCAGGGCTGCCAGGCTGGTAGAGGGTTCTGTGAGGTAAACCAGGAGGCATCCCCAGCCTGTTCATGCTGAAGAAAGTGGGTGCTGTCCAGCTGGCCTGAGAAAAATGACCCATTCGCACGCGTGTCTCCTTCCCATCTTTCTCAGTGCCTGGAACTCCTCCTTCCTGAAGGAACTGCAGGCTTATTCCTTCAGGTGGAGGAGGGAGGAGGACGTGGACTTACACAACTACAAGGAGTAGTGTTGACAGGTATAAGGGGGAGAGGATGGGTGGTGAGTAGTTGAGATGGGCCTGACATAGAAAGGATTTCTGAGCTCGCAGGCCTGTAGCAGAACTTTCCAAATAATACATAAAATTCATTGGGTAGTTGTGCAGAAATGCAGGGAAAGGACCTGAGAGCCTGCACTTTTTTGTAAATGCCCAAACTGGAAACTGCCAGTCCACTGCCAGGTTCTGTGAATGTTTTTAGACACTCAATAAGGGGCAGGGCAATGTCAGAGCCCAGCAACCCAGCAAGAGAGTGACCCTGCTCTAGGTACACATACATCAGTCTTTAGAGATGGAGTTCTGAAGGCCCCTCCCTCCCTCCTTTTCTTCCTTCCTTCCTTCCTTCCTTCCAGTGAAGATGTTGAATGAGTCTTCTGGTGAAAAGGCAGACAATGTTTGAAGTGACTTACAGGGAAGGGGTAGGGCAGAGGGAAGGCCAGGAAGGGACTTCGGCACCTTCGCAAAAGAGGAGATGAGTTCCCCTCAACATGGTCAGAGGAAACTGGACTTCTCAATGGGTGGACCCTGCTCTCAAAGGTACAGCTTGAGGTACCACGAGTTCAGACCAACTCAGGTGTTTACCTGTTAGTGAAGAAGCAGCACGAAGCTTTGGAGCTTCATGAAGTTAGGTCTATATCCCCCAGCCCTCCCTTTATCCACTGGGTGACTCTGAGCCAGGCATTTCTCCTCTCAGAGGTCTGGTTTCCCCATCAGTAATGGTATAACACCACCTACCGTGCAAGATGATTATGAACTCTAATGTATACAGAGCCATCTGTAGGATTTGCTACACAGTGAGTCCAGCAAGTGCTTCCTAAAAAGCCTGCAAAGAGGCTGTGAGCCACATGGGTATCTAGCTGAAGAAGCCCTCCCTATGAGTAAGAGGCACCACGCCATACAGAGAGGCCTCCTATTCTCCTTAATTGATGTGTTGCCCTCTACTACTACTAATGTGGGCACCCGCCTGGCATAGCGCATGGCAGCCCAGAACTCTTGGACTCAGGCAATCCAGTCCAGGAGTTCTGGGCTGCGGTGCACTATGCTGATCTGGTGTTCACATTAAATTTGGCATCAATATGAATTGTGGGATTAACTCTTTACAACCTGCACTGCTTGCAGCTCTGGCCACAATCAACAGGGCCGACTCCAGCAGCCCCCTCTGTTCCCCTGAGTCAGGGTAGTGACCGTATTGCCTCCACTGTCTCACTGTGAAGACTTCTCCTTGATCTCAATTCAGTTAAGTGGAACAAAACTAGTACCTAAAGCCTAACTGGACAGCTTCAAGCATTCAAGGGCACTGAACCCTGACTGATGATTAAATAGATAAAACATGGAGCTGGAGGAAGGAGGGATGGGAATTAGGGCCCTGGGATTTCTGGTCTTCACAAATTCCTCTCACATTAGGATTCTAAGAGCAGGGATTGTCTCTTATATAACACACACACACACACACACACACACACACACTCTACTTCTGTCCCTACCCCAAGCACATAAGTTGCCCACTCACCAACTCTACCAGCAACAAGTAACACGGGGAACTATCCGTTCACCCCAACCGTCCCCATGAACACAGAGCTAAAAGTTCTTGGAGATGGGCCAGACATGTAGCTCAGTGGTTCCACACCTGCCTGATAAACACAAGGTCCTGAGGTCAGTCCCCAGTACCACTAAATAAGAAAGAAAGTACTAGAGATGAGGAGGTAACTCTTTCCTGTCAAGAATAGCAGATGAAAAAGTCCTAACAATTCCAAAAACTCCCCTATCAGATTTTGCCATAAGAGATCATTTCTTGGCCTCATATAAAGTCCCCCCATATTACAGATGATTTCTCTGTCTTCCTTGCTGCCCCCTACCCTTTGCCAATAGGAAAGAAATTCCAGTTCCCATCAACTCTACTTGCTAATCCTCGCTAGACTGTATCCCCTCTCTGTCCTCACAATACCCATCTTAAGCTCTTGTCTGCAGTAGTACAAAGCCACTGAACTAACTGGTCCCCATACTCTTGCCCCTTCCTTTTAATCTGTTCTTCACAGGAGTTGGGATCATCTTCTAAAGTTCAAATCTGTTCATGGGCCTTTCCTGCTTGAAAATTTTCCAAAGCTTTCTCCTGCCCTCATGATAAAACTCAAATTATCAGCCCGATGTTCATGAAGAGCTTTCTTTATCACCACCACCACCACTGACAGCACAACACCAATGCTACTAAGAAGGAAGTCTTCACTGACACTTACTCTGGGTTACGAGCCTCCAGGGCCCCACTGTCCCTGTGTTCTCATTTATCACAAGAATCCCAACTTATTATGTTGTGACTGTATCTAAAGACTCTCTTGAAGGAAAGGATCTAAGGACAAGTCCATACTCAGCTACTTGCCCCTGACCCAGAACATCCACCCAGCCCTCAGAGCTGGGGAGCAGAAGCCTGTCTATGCTATTCTTTCTGTAATCCTTTCCTAGCTCTTGGAGAACAGCGAGTCTCCTTCCTTATTTTTCACCTTTCTGTCTCTTTCCCCTCTCTGACCCTGTACCTCTCTCCTACCCTCTGATTCCCACTTTTCCACTGTCTCCTGACCCCACCTTAACCAGGTGCTGGGAGCCTGGCACTCACCCCACAGTCAGTGGCCACTGTGTACTCAAAGTGGAACACCAGGGACCAGATGATGCAGTAGAAGAAGCCAAACACGGGGAAAGTGATGACCCAACAGGCCATGGTTGAAAATCGAAGCCGGAACACAGTCCCATCGGGGTCCAAGGGCTGGGAGGCTGCAGAGAACATCCTGCGAGGGACACAACTTTGGGCCTGGTGGGATATTTGAGCCTGGAAAAGGGAAGCCTTTACTGAAATAGCTCCTCAGGGTATAAGGAAGAATAGACATGATTGAAAGGGTACATGGGGAGGAAGAGGAGGAGCAGAGGGAGATGGAACTGGAGTGGCACAGACAGGAACCCCCTGGCACATTAACATTCTAGGTCTACCTCTTGAAGAGCCTGGGTAGTACGAGCTCCCAGGGACCTGCATACAGGAGCTCTGACAGCTCACCTCACTCTCACAACCCTGACAGCAATGAGGAAAAGGAAAAAGGCTACTACTTCCATTTCACGGAGAGGGAGATTGAGCCTCCAAAACATGCCAGGATCAAATACTGACCTCTTGCTACCTAATAGCTTAAGACTCAGTTAAAAATAATTTTTTTTTTTTTTTTTGAGACAGGGTCTCGCTTTGTGGTTCAGGCTGGCCTGAGCTCAGCCTCCAACTCACGTCACAGCAATCTTCCTGCCTCAGCCTCCCAACTGCTGGGATTACAGGCATGAGCCACCACGCCCGGCACTGTGGTATGTAGTACTGATTGCTGCTGGGCATGAGTCTCCACGCCCAGTATGGTATGTGGTTACCGGGGATCGAAGCCCGGTCCTTGCGCTTGCAAGACAGGCGCTGGAACCACTGAGCTAACTCCCCGGCCCCAAAATATTCTTTTTTAAATCAAGATGTGTTAGGTACATGAACTAACTTCCCACAAGGAATGTAATCATTATGTACTACAAACTTGTATCAATAAAAATTAAATGTAAGGCCAGGGATTTAGCTCAGTGGCACCGTGCCTGCCTGGCAAGCTAAAGGTCTTGAGTTTGATCCCCAGTACCAAAAAAAAAAAAAATAGCAGTATAGGGCCAGGGATTTAGCTCAGTGGATCTGGCACCTGCCTTACAAGCACAAGGGGTCTGGATTCAAACCCTGGTAACCACATACAACAATAAGAGGTGTGCTAACTCATGCCCACCAGCAATCAGTACCACATACCACAGTGCTGGGCATGGTGGCTCAAACCTGTAATTCCAGCACTCAGGAGGCAGAGCCAGGAGAATTGCTCAGTTCAGAACCAACTTGATCTACCAAGCAACACCCTGTCTCAAAAAATTGAAAAAAAGGGCCGGGGATTTAGCTCAGTGGTTCTGGCACCTGTCTTGCAAAAAACAAACAAAAACAAACAAACAAAAAAATTGCAATATAGATGGCTCATGCTTGTAATCCTAGCACTGAGGAGGCTGAAGAAGGAGGACTAACATGAGTTTGAGGTTGGCCTGGGCTACCTAGTAAGTTGAAGTCCAGCCTCAGCTACATATAGAGACCCTCTCTTAAAAAAACAACAACAAAGGGGCTGGGAATTTAGCTAGTGGTTCCAGTGCCTGCCTTGCAAGTGCAAGGGCCCCAGTAACCACATACAATGCTGGGCATAGAGACTCACATCCAACAGCAATCAGTACCACATACCACAGTGCCGGGCATGGTGGCCCATTCTGTAATCCCCGCACTCAGGAGGCAGAGAGAGGCAGGAGGACTGCTGTGAATCAAGGCTGAGCTCAGGACCAGCCTGAACTACAAAAAGCGAGACCCTGTCTCAAAAAAAAAAAAAAACCAAGAAAAAAAAGTAATTTTTAAAAAAGACTAAGTCAAGCCAAATAACCTGGACAAAGGACCCTGGCTAAAACTGGCTAAAGCTTTCCCACTGACCCTGACCTACCACATTCCTCTTCCGCGTCCAAGTTCAACTAGGAACAGTGAGCGCATCCTAGAGCCCATTTCATTGAGGCCACAGTCTGCCAGCCATCCCACCCTCTGCATCTGAATGAGCTGAGCCTCAGGCCAGCAGCACCCTGATCAAAAATATCAAGGTTCTTATAGAGACCCAGATTCCCATATCCTATCTCTCTGAAATATCACATCACCAAAAGAAACGTCTGAGGGAATCAAAGAGATATGGGGACCTTCTCCACTCAGCGTCAGCCTGCTCGCTGGTCTAACTCAGGAAGCTTCGGTCAGAGGCAGACCCAGGAGACCAGGATTCTTCCACTCCCTTCCTCCTGGTAAAGAACTCCCTTCCCACAATGCCTATCCTCCAAACCACCCATGACCACACCAGCTGGGCTCCTTGCTGGGGCAAGTTGAGAAAGACAGATAAGTGTTTGTATTAAAAGGCCCAGAACCAGATCTCCCGTGGAACTCACACTTCCCTCGGTTAAGAAGCCCACGGTCCACTGGCCCAGCTCCTCTTCAGGGATGGGGTCCACTAAGAAACACTTCCGATGGATGCTGAAGAATCTGGAGCTCAGGCTGAAGGCTCTATAGACTGAGAGTGCTCCAAGCCTGGAGGGTCCCACCCCCAAATCCTGCCCTCCCGCCCACAGAGCCCAATTCTCCACGCCTGCCCAGGCACACAGCCTTCTCAAGATCAACAAGCCGTGTCATAAATCCTGGAACACTCTGCAACATTAAGAGAAGATAGTGGCCGAGCTCAGCCCACTGTGATTTCTTTGCCAGAGGTGGGGGTGGGGAATATTTCTGAAGATTGCATTCAGGAATACATGAAAGTTTCTAGGAAGGAAACGGGAGAGGGCAAAATGGGATCTGCCCCTTTCTGACAGGAGCAGGCCTCAGTATATATCATGAAGTCAATGCAGAATTGACCAATCTGGTGATAACAGTATCAGGACCCAAGAGAGATCCAGAAAGGGTTGAACACAGTGTATCAGTGTCCACCCTGTACCTGTAGCTAATGCCAGTTCAGGTACATCAGCAGAGGTCTAACTGCCAGTAAAAGAGATGAACAGTCTCACTTTTGTCAATACTCCAGAGCACCTGGAGTCCTATGCCCAGAAATAACAGTTACAGACCGAGTCAAGTCCAAGGTACACTCAAGGTGAGGAGGAAACCAAGTCCTGTGAAGGCTGCCGGAAGGGAACAGAGCTGTGCTCCCTAAGATGCACTCGGGGACCCAATGCACACCGCTGCCTTCTTGTCTCTTCAGGGCTATCCTAAAGCGATGGGGAGAAAGCCCCTCCATGGCTAACAGAGCAGGGCCAGAGGCAGAGCAGAAATCACCAGGAAGAAAATCTATGCTTTCCACAAGAAAGAGCGTGCTAAATATTACTTACTAAGCTGCTTTCAAATAAGTCACCTGAAGAGGAAGGAAACTCCCACGACTAGGGATGTCTAAGCAGAGGCAATGTCACCAGTTACTAATGTGCTGGACTAGGTTGTTTCTTTCATTCATAGGGCTGGCCATTCCTGAAATATTCTAGATGGGAAACCCAAAGCATAAGAAGAGCCCCAGCTGAATCCAACAGGGGAGTTCCAGGGAGTAGGAATAAAATACTCCCATGGTCCCTAGGCCTAGTACTCCAGCAATTTCCAAGTCTTCGTTATCTACTTGGTATACCAAGAGTAAGTAATAGCTGTTCAAGGTTTGCTGAGGGTAGAGATTCCATCAGCCCTCAGGGTTAGCCTTTTGCTATATAAATACTATAATATGTTTGGACTATACCTACTTTATACCACCCTTCTCTTCCCTAGGCTGAGGGATAGGGGAGAGGCTGGGTTTCTAACCACTCAACAAATGCTGACACAAGTACCAGTATGATATGACAGACATGAAAGATAGGTAAGACTGTCTCAAAAAAAATTTTTTTTAAAGGGTTAAGGAGCTGGGTAAGCATAGCTGCATTCAGATAAAACCTGGAGATTTTCCTCAGTGCTTCTGGCACCTGCCTCGCAAATGCAAGATTTCAGGTTTAATCCCTGGTACAAAAAAGGTGGCGGCAGGGGGGGTGTGGAGGACTGGGGTATAGTTCAGTGTGAAGACCTGGGTTCAAGTCCCAATACCAAGGAAGTGAGGGAGGGAAAAAGGGAAGAAGGAAGGAAGGAAGGAAAGAAGGATGGATGGATGGATGGAAGGAAGAAGGATAAGCTTTTTTAGGGCAAGAGACACTTTGGGAAGGTTTTGGAGGATGGACAATTGTCCAGGGTAATGAGAAGATTTGATGCATTATCTGTGGTAAGCATTAGATCTCCTCAGATCACCTGATCATTCCTTTTCCTCTAAACTTTTCTTTTGCAACAGGGACTAAACTCAGGACCTTTTGCTTTAGAGGCAGGTATGGTGCCACTGAGCTAAAATTTCCAGCCCCAGTCATTCCTTTTTATTTTCCAGTTCTGTTCCTTTTGATCACTCCCAGCCTGAGGTATCATTAGATGGATCCCTATAACCCAAGGCTCATGTCTACCCATAGACAAATTAAGAGGGGAAACTTCAAGTCATATGAAAAAAAGTGGGCCTCCACCCTAAATACCTAGCCTGCTATGCTAGTCCTAGCCCTTCTCTGAAGCAGAGGACCTGTACAGAAGTTGGAGACCTTCCTATAAAGGCAGTTGGCTGGTGGACCTTCAGAACTCTCTCAGAAGCTAGAGCCCGAGGGCCTATGCCCAGGACCCGCCTCTTTCCTACCTACAGTCCTCACACTAACTTCATCTCCTCCACTGCCTTCCAACCTGATAACTTCTTCTCTTCCTTTTCCTGTCTTCACTCCTCATATTCCCCAAACCATTTTCCCATCCTCCTCCTACCTAGAGTTCTGTGTTAGCCCTGGAAAGGAACTGAGCAGAAATCACCAACCTTTTTTGAGACAGGGTCTTGTTTTGTAGTTCAGGCTGGCCCGGAACTCCCTATGTAGCCTGAGCTAGCCTCAAATTCACAGCAATCCTGCCTCAGGCTCCCAAGTGCTAGGATTACAGGCGTGAGCCATTACACCCAGCACTGTGGTATGTGGTACCAAGTATCGAACTCAGGACCTTGTGCTTGCCAGGCAGGCCCCAGAACTACTGAGCTAAATCCCCAGCATCACCCTTTTTTTTTCTTTTTCTTTTTGTAGTACTGGAGATTGAACTTAGACCCGCTGCACTGAACACATTTATTTATTTATTTAGAGATAAGGTCTCACTTTGTAGTTCAGGCTGGCCCCGAGCTCACTATGTAGCCCAGCCAAACCTGGAACTTTACAGCAATCCTCTGCCTTGACCTCCCCAAAGCTGGGATTACAGGCATGGGCCACCACACCTGGCACTGTTGTGTGTACGACTGAGGATTGAACTCAGGACTTTGTGCTTGCAAGGCAGATGTCAGAACCACTAAACTAAATCCCCAGCCCTTATTTTTCATTTTGATACAGGGTCTGCCTAAGTCACTAAGCTGCCTGGACTGGGCTGAAACTTGTGATCCTCCTTCTTCAACCTCCTGAGTACTGGGAGTACAGGCACATGCCACCATATCCAGCTGAACCTCAGTTTTTGGGTCTTAGGTAATACAGAGCTAGCGGATGGACTAGAAGTATAACAGCAGTCAACAGAGGTCTCATCTCATTTACTCCAATATCCTACAAAGAAAGGATTCTCGTATCTCTCTTTATGGCCCAGGAATCTCCACATCCCTCTCCACACAGTGAATTGTTATCTACAGAACCTAGAGTAGTATGAGACTCAGTCCAGAACATATACAATGTATATACTCAAACCCCCCAACAGGAAAACAGTTTCTCTCATATACATGCCCTACTCTGTGTCATTTTAAATAGTGATGGCCCCTCTAATCTCAGTATCTCTCTTCTCTGTCTCTCTCTCTCTCTCACACACACACACACACACACACACACACACACACACACACAGACTCCCACAGTGACAGGCACAAGCCCACAGTGCTATACTATAGGACCCAAAATGCTCTCGAGCCCAGTCTTCTTCTCTTCACTCTCCAGAAAACCCTCTCCTGAATCTTCTCTACATGGATTAATGATTGGATTCTGATTTTAGGGGTGACCCAATCTCAGGGACCTAAGCCTCTAGAACACTCCTGGAAGGTGGAAACTGACTGATCCTTAAGACCACAATTTTCAGTCACCCGTAAGTAGCCCATGTGTTTGCTGGACACCACTGGACACTCCTATTAAAATAGATCTAGGATCCCATAACAGATCCCAAACAGGCCTGAATAAGAAGTATCAGTGCCCCCAAGCCCTACCCCACAGTGTGTGGCCGTTGTCTCCTTGAAGTGGAAGAGCAGGGACCAGAGGATGCAGAAGAAGAACGCGACAAGTGGACAGCAGACCGTGACCAAGGCCACCAAGGTGAAGCGGAGCCGGACCAGGGTCCCATCCCGGTCCAGCGGCAGTGGGACCTGGTACATCTTGTCAGACCTGAAGATGGAGTGGCATGTCAGGGACCCAGGCAGCAGGGCTGGACCTGAGCAGCAGTCAGCTCAGTCCTAAACTCGGCTGTGCTATAGTATGGAGCGACTGAGGAGCAAGTCTTATAAACTGGGATAGATCCTGCCCTGGATGAGAAAGACTGACTCAGTATTCCAAGGCAACACTCATCTGCAATTTCAGGGGGTAGACAATGAACCCACTCTATACAAGGATAAAGTCTGACGATCTGGATCAAGAGACCTTCTTCTCAGTGCCTTCTGCCTGGCTTGAGAGGCCTAGGACTACAGGGGCTACTTTACCAAGCTCTCATTTCAAGAACCCACCAGCGGACAGATGGTCCATCATCTCCCCAAAGCTTATGAGCATGAGGCTCAAACCCCAGCCTTCGACCTCTCATTAGCTCTCACAGCTGCACCCACCAGCTCAGGGCCCCTCCTGCACTTCTAGTCCCTTCCCAAGCTGTGTGCAGGCCCACAGTCCACAGCAGCAGGGACTACATGGAACCTGGCAGAACCTCGACCCCGGGATCACCCCCACCTCCACTGCCTCATGTGCTCAGAGGGTGAAAGACTTTGCAGAATCAGGCCTGGCACTAGCTTGGGCTTGCTGTTTTCAGGAGAGAGCTGCGTGGTCAGCTTCTGGAGGCTTCCCTGTGCCCAGGGGCATGTCCACCCACACCCTTCTGAGTCTAGGAGACAGCTCTTGAGGATAGTAATTTCTCCCACAGATGAGGGGCATCCTAAGGTCAGGAATTATACTGGGATATACCAACAATCCTAACCCCGCTCCTTTCAATATGTAGAAAGACAAGCTCTGGGAGAAATCTACTGCGGGTCATAGAGTAAATGGCCGGAAAAGTTAGCAGGAGGGAGAAATGGGGCCTACAAAGAGTTACACACTGCAACTCTGACTTTCCTTAAGCCCTTCCCTTCTGGGTCAGAGCTCTGGGCCATAAAATCAGATTAGGAGTGGGAAAGGGAAGGAGAAGGGATACCTATCCATACGAGAAAGAAAAGGAAAACAAAAATGTACATAAGTGAGGCAATCAGCCCTGTTACACCCATTCTGAAGATAGAGAAATGAAGATGCAAAGGGAGAAAGGATCTTCTTCCAAGCTGAGCCTAAGGAAAGCCAAGCACAGAACTTAGGCTTCTTGGTGCCAAGACCAGGCTGACTCCAGATACGTAAAGAACCTGCTCTGCTGGTCTCAGAGGCCTTACCAAATCAAGTCCTAACTCTTTCTGGCCCCACCCTCAGCACATTCCTCTCTAGTCCCTTCAAGAACTCTGATCTCAGTTATACTAAGGCCCTAGCATACTCCAGAACACGCCAAGTAGATATGGCCTGGCATTCTCATCCACCTTCCTCACCCCACTGCTCTGCTGGTCCAATCAGGCAACCTGTCCCAATTTCTCAAGTTCTGCTCTCCCCTCAGGAGATTTTTGGAGTGGACATAGCTATGGTGCCTAACACATTCCCTGGGCCAACCCTAAGTGGACTACAGGCCCCTTAGGGCTCTCGTTACATGAGGGGCACCTTCCCCACCCAGTTCTCCCTTCCAACATTTCTCCCTGAAGCCAGCTGCTCCAGACCCCTCCAATAACACCAAGACTTCAGGGAATGAAAAGGCCCTGACTCGGGGAGGGAGATGAGGCGGTACTTCATGTGACAGTCTCTGAAACAAACAAACAAAACAGGACAATCTGTTACACTTCTTGGAGGTACGCCAGCCTCACTTAGCTATGTGACTTTGGTCACGTCACTTGCCCACTCTGGGCGAGCTTCTATAGTTGTGTAACAGGAGGATCATATCACTTAGTTTTAGATTATTTCCAAGGCCTCTCCCTACCATAAGACAGGAAGCCTCACTACCTGGCTGTTCAACCCCAGACAGCTTTAATTTCCTTAGACACCACTTAGCTGAACACTGTTTAGGAGTAACCCCACCTCATCTTCAAAGTTCCTAGAGAACTTCCCACTACCCCTCTCATCGGAAACCACCCGATGGGTGTGTGCTACAAACAGGGATTTTGCCCAACAGGAGATATGCGCTGTCTCTTAGCCCCAACTATAACCTATCAAGTAGGTTCTATAGTCCGTGTTTCCATCTTACAGTCGAGGAAACTGAGGCTTACATTGGTTAAAAGCACTTACTCAAAACTCATAGGCTAATGACTGGCAGAGCTGGGATGTAAAATAAGTCTAAGAGGTTCCAAGGCTCCCCCAGGCCTTCATCGTCGCACCTGGGGTGAATCCTGACCAGGAGGCGCTGCGGAGTAAAGAAGAGAGAGTTCAACCCCTGCACACCTAGTCCCATGTCAGAGACAGAAGGGAGGAGGCCGGCTTGGTACGCCTGCAAGGCAGCAGTTCCCGGAAACCCGAGTGTGTGCGGGAGGACGGTAGGACCAAGACCGGGAGCCAGACCCAGGCCAGTGGAGGTTGGACGCGTGGCCTAGATGTCACGCGAGTCCTCGTACTCACCCAAGCGGTGGTGGCGAGGAAGCCGCGCGGGCACCCGCCCGGAGCCGGGGGACCCCCGGGCACCTGGCCCGGCCGGGGGCGAGCGGCGGGGGGGTGGTGGACAGGAGCTGGAACAGCACGGGGCGGGGCCTACGTGCCGGGGGCGGAACTAACGGAGGAAACTGCGCCTTCCTCCACCGCTGGCTCCTCCCCACCGCGAGGGACCCCGGTCCCCGGGCCCCAGCGCTCCCCTAACCCGCAGTCTCCTCAAACCGTGTCTCTCCGTCCCTGTTGTGGCTGCGTGAGGCCAGGCAGATGAGACTGGATCCCTGGGTTTGACATGTTGGATAAGCCACCTTGCCGCCTTATCTCTCCGCTGCGGCCCATAACCTGTTGAATGAACGCAGAATTGATTCAACAGGGAGGGCGCTCACTTCTCTCCTTCCCTGACCCCACTTTTCCCTGTCCGGCACCTTCATTCCAACTGAATTACCCAGCCTCGCCCTCTAAAGTATTAAGGCAACTTTGCCCAGCCTCAGTGGCTTCCTCCAAACTTGGCTCTTCAGAGCGGGTTGGGCATTTCAGCAAATGAAAGGGCACCCTACAGCACAGTGGGACTCTTGAGGCCCACTCCACAAACACCGGCTGTTCCCATCTTTATCGGGAGAGGGCGCCCTGCCCCGTGCAACAAGGCACAGATAGGCTCTCTGGCTTCTGCATTTCCCACTGTGAGAGGTACTTTCTAGGAGTTCCCTTCTCATCCTCGCCCCGACTGACCCTGGATCACTTTGCAAAGACCATCCTGACCCCAACAAACGAGGGTGAAGAAACCAAAACTCCCTCCTGCTGGCAGTTGGCGGGGTGGGAGGTGCAGACCTCCTGGACAGGGTAAGGACTTTCAAACTGGACAGGAATACTATCACATCCATCCATGAAATCCTCACAGTAAAAATTAACACATTCTGAGCACTTATTGCATCCAAGGTTAATGCATCCGGAGCAGCCATCGTGTCCCAGGCACTTTGCTACTCCTCCGCTCTTCCCAAGGTAATGAGAATCAAACTCAGGACTTGTGCTTGCCAGGCAGGTGGTGCCACTGAGCTAAGTCCCTGGCCACTATTCTTTTTATGTTCCTCATTTAAAAATCTTATGAAGTAGATACTATCAACATCCTTGCTTTACCAATGGAAAACAGAGAAGGAAAATTACCTACACAAATAGCTACTAAATGTCAGACCAAGGATTCAAGGATTCAGTCATTCCTTAGTTGCTATGCACTTTTTTGGTACCTGGAAGGCACCTGCCAAGCAGGTGCTGTGCTGCTGAGCTACATCCCAGCTAGTTGCTACATACTGTTAACCTCACAAAATAGCTGTAACTGCCACTTTGCAGAATGGGAAGAGTTTCTAACGATAGTTTGCCCAAGCTCTTTTATATGTAGTCTAATCCATTTGCTCAGCTAGGCCAGGGTGGTGAACCTATGTATGGCACGCATGCTGCAGTGGCCTGCTTTTATCACTGAAAGTCCTAAAAGGTTCATTATCATTGATGTGGTCTTTGTGACAGCCACTGGGCTGGGCAATGGTGGGAGGGCCCAGAGACATACATGACAGATTCACTCTCTATTCTAAAGCCCACTTTTCATAGCTGGTGCATCGTGCACACTCGGGCAGGCTGAGGTAGTGGGATCACAAGTTCAAACCCAGCCTGGGCAACTTAGTGATTTAAAAAATAAAAGGCTGGAGATTTAACCCAAAAACTTTTCTTGATTTTAAGTTCTCCCCTACTCTGTTCTTTAAGGTTCCAGAGCAAACACATGAGTAAAACCACGTAAGAACTACTTTTGTCCAGGCACACCTCTGTAATCCCAGCACTCTGGAGGCTGAGGCAGGACGACTGCCATGAGTTTAAGGCTAGCTAGGCTATCTAGTAAGTTCAAGGCAAGCCTGAACTAAAGACTCTATCTCAAAAAAGAAAAACTACTTCTGTGCAATTTCAGCAACTAGACTTGGGTTTCCTGCCTTGGGGCCTCACGATGTCCTCTTTGTCTAGCTCTAGGGTGCCTCCTTCTGGCCTTGTTCTCTATCTTGATCCCTGCTCCCTTCCTTCCCCTCAATACCATTTCTTGAGCCCGGAGCCTTCTCTACCTCCAGGACACTCCCCATGCCTGAAACTTGAGTTGCTCTCCTCTTGCCTTTAATTCTGTGGTGACTGGGGCCAAGTTCACCTTTTGGATCTGATTCTCCGTTTCTTCATCTGTACAATAGCATTAGAAAGACCCAGAGCATACGGCTGTTGTGACAGTCAAGAGGAAGCTGCGGTGTTCCAGGCAGGAGGAAAGTATCTGACACATGGCAGTCATCACAACTACACAAATGTGCTACATTGCAAACTCGTCCTCACTGAACCCTCTCTGAACAGTCTGACCTTGGCTGTCACTGACTCTGAATTGTTTCTTCTGTTAAAAACTCACTATGAAAAGTAAAATGGGTTCTCACTATGTGCCAGAGACTTGTCCGCTTTTTTATTTGACCTTTTTAATAATCTAGTGAGATCAATTTGAATCCATTTTACAGATAGAAAAGTAGAGTAAGCATTTAAGCCTCTGCTCTCCCTGGCCTTCAGTGGACACTTGGTGTTTGCTACATTGGCATTTCCTCAATGCCCGTGTGGCTGGTGCTGCTGTCAAGAGTAGAAGAGTCTAGAGTCTCTTGCCCTCCATGGGCCTGCCTGGAGTCTGGCATAGGCCAGCAAGCCTGTGCCAGCAACAGCATCACCAGTTTGCAGCTACAGCCCCTCTCCCATCTTCTTGTCCATATGCCTATCAACATCTCCAACCCAGCTGACGTTTTGTTTCTAGGGATGTTCTGCCCTCCAAGCACGGGGACAGTATAGATGTCGGGAACAGATAAGAGGAAGAGGATATGGGATATAGTTGTCAAGGAAAGCTTCCTATGGACAGTCTCCTTCACTCATCTCCTCGACCCCTTGTCTCTCCGTCATCCTTCCTGTTACAGGCATATTACCTTTCTTCCTTTGACCTTGCAACTCACAAGGTAGGCATGGTGCCACTGAACTAAATCCCCAGGCTCTACATTGCCTCTCTTAAAATGCAGTCTGACTACATCTCTCCCTTGTCGCAACTAAATTATTAAGCAACTCTCTGCAGCTTTAAGGATCAAGAACACATTCTTTAGTGTGGTATTCAACATCCTTCATAATATCATCATCCTCACTCACAAATTTTATGTTCTGTACTGTAACCCAGATGTACTCTGCTCGTTTGTGAAGTTTTGCTTAACTTCCCCTCATCTTGCCCAGGGTCGCATGATCTCCCCACCTCCCCACTCCACAAGCTGCATTATATGACTTTTTGTCAAATCATTATTAGCACTCTGGCCACAAGAGAGCAGAATTGTTGCCTGCCTTTCATTCTCTCCTCCCTTTCTTTCTTTCAATGGTAGCAAAGGTTTATTAAAGGTGAGACAAGAAACAGGCTCTACAGACAGAGTTTGGGCCAAATAAAAGCAGGAAAAGAAGTACACTTTACAACTTGAAGGCAGATTAACATGCAAGAAAAGACACACTGGCCTTTCTCACCTTTCTGGGAGGTTCTTTGTTGTTACTATTATCATTTTGTTTTTATTTATAGGTGTCTACCAGCACACCTGGCTCTGGGAGTTCTTTCAAAGTGAAGTCCACCTATTTAGTTTCCTGATCTTAGCACATAGACAGACACACAATAGAAGCTTAGAAAATATTTGTTGGATTGATTTAATTGAACAGGTTTTTTGAAGGATGGTAGTATTTAGATAAACTGAGCAGAATTTTAAGGACTGTAAGAAAAGCCTTCAGAAAACAGCCTGAAAGTCTCTGAAAAGTTAAACATAGGGTGGGACTGGGGGGTTTAGCTCAGTTATTCGGGCGCCTGCCCAACAAGCATAAGGTCCCGAGTTTGATCCCAAGCACCACATACCACAATGCCAGCAAGTTCAGGCAGGGTCACTTTGAACTATAAAGCAAAACCCTGTCTAAAAAGAAAAAAAAAAAGTTAAAGATAAGGTTAAGCATATGACTGCAGTTCCACTTGTAGGTACACACATACCCCAAAGAACTGAAAACAGACACTCAAAGAAGCACATGTATACACCTTCACAGAAGCCACATTCATAATAGTCAAAAGAAACACTTTAAATATTCACCAGACAAAAGATAAACTATAATACACCCATACAATAGGATGTTATCATCCATGAAAGGTAATGAAGAACTGGAACATGCCACGAGCCAGACGAATTTTGAAAACCTGTTAAGTGAAAGAAGTGAAGCGCAAAAGTTCACATATTGTATGATACGTATGGTCCTTTTATATATAATATCTGGTATAAATAAATCCAGTGAGACAAAACGCACACTGGTGCTTCTCAGTCACAAGAATGAGTAAGAACACAACAGAGAGATACTGTTTGATGGACAAGGGCCCTTGCTTAGAACAGTGGTGGCGAATTTATGGCACGCATGCCGCAGTGGGCTGTTTGTATCATTGGATGCCTGAAAAGGTTCACCATCACTGGCTTAGAATGATCAAAATGTTTAGCAATAGATCTGCAGAATATTATAAATACTGTATAGTAAATGCCACTGATTTGTTCACTCTTTATTTCTTGTGCTACTAGGGATCAAATTCAGGACATTGAGCTACATCTCCAGATTATGTTTTACTTTTTACTTTGAGATGGTCTTGCTAAATTGCTAAATTGACAACACTAGGCTCAAACTTGTAATGTTCCTGCCTCAGCCTCAAAGTGTTGACTTTTAAAATAGTTAACTGTAAGCTTGGGATATAGTTCAGTGGTAGAGTGCTTACCTAGTATGTATGAGGCGTAGGTTCAAGTCTCAGTGTTCAAAAAAAAAAAATGCTTCCAGACATGTATATAATTTCAGCACTCAGAATGACTTCTATAACTTTGAGACCATCCAGGACTACACAGTGGGACTCTGGTAAAGTGGGGAGGCTTGAAAATCAAAAACCTTTTCAACAAAACCCTTGTACAAGAGTGTTTATAATAGCATTTTTCACAATAGCTAAAAAATGGAAACAACTCAAATATCCATTAGCCAAAGGACAAAATGTAGTATACTCACATACGGGATATTACTCAATCATAAAAAGAAATGAATAGTGATACATGGTAAACACATACAAGACACTGAAAACACTTTGCTAAGTAGAAGAAGCTAGCCCAGGCATGGCAGCAAAAGGGCTGTGGCTCCCAGCACTCAGGAGGCTGAGGCAGGAGGATTGCTGTAAGTTAGAAATCAGCCTGGGCTACATAGTAAGTTCAGGACTAGCCTGAACTACGTAAGAAAAGGAAAGAAAGGGTGGGGGGAAGGAATCAAACACAAAGGCCACCCATTACAAGACTCTTTGTTTATGAAATGTTCGCTACAGGCAAATCCACACAAAAAAGATTAAGGAGTGGTTTCTGGGTCTAAAGTTTCTTTTCTCTTTTTTCTTCTCTGGTCTGGAACTTGTAGCAGCCTTCTTCCCTCAGCCTCCTGCGTGCTGCAGTTAGAAGCCCACAGCACCACACCTGGCATCTGAGACAAAGTTGCTCAGCAAGTTTTTGTGGGCATGCCTCAAACTCCGTATCTTTACAGTGGAAGAAGGAAGGTGATGATAGCACAAACAGACGTTATGAGAATCAGAGTGGGAATTTGTGGGCCAAGAAGCCCGAGCTCCACAAAGATGTCCTTGGGAATGATGCACTCGGACCACATCCCTAACAGATATTACCACAAGATCCTTGGGAATCACCCGGGCCACAGGACATCTGCTCTGAGCCATTCATTCCTCATTCAGGGGGTCCTCCTCCAGCCTTCCCACAAGTACGCATTGTTTAAGGGTCTCTCTCAGCTTCTGCACATATCCCAGTACTCCAAACCAAACATACCCACCAACTTACTCACGCAGAGCATCTTCCTTTTTTTTCCCCTTCAGTACTAGAGATTGAATCCAGCGCTTTTGCATTAATTACACCCTGGCCCTTTCATATTTTGATTTGAGACGAGGACTCACAACATATCCAGGCTGTGCTCAAATTCACAATCCTTTTGCCCCAGCCACACAGAATGCTAGAATTACAGGCATGTCCACCTTGAGGCATGCATGG
Source organism: Petromus typicus (assembly GCA_004026965.1). Taxonomy (NCBI): domain Eukaryota; kingdom Metazoa; phylum Chordata; class Mammalia; order Rodentia; family Petromuridae; genus Petromus; species Petromus typicus. Next base: position 25,032 of record PVIR01000815.1, on the reverse strand, counting down.
CTTCACATTTCTGAGCCACTTTTCTATGTCAGAAATATCTTATCTTCCTTAGAAAGGGAATTCTGTGGTACGGTTGTTTAGATTTTAACTTTGTTGTTTTTCTGAGTCTCACCACCTAGTTTAGGCTGCCCTTGAACTCATGACAGTCCTTCTTGCTTCAGCCTCCAGTGCTGGGATGACTGTGTGCTATCACATCCTAGCATTTGGAAGGCTGAGGCTGATGGACTGCTGAATGTTAAACCAAGTTCAAGGCCAGCCTAAGCTACAGAGCAAGACTGTATCAAAAGACAAGAACAACAACAACAAAAAGTCTCAACATAGCCTGGGGCAACTTAGTGAGATTACATCTCAAGATAACAGAGGAATGGGGATGTAGTTTGGAGTGAAGGCCCAGACCCTAGGCTACACACACACACACACACACACACACACACACACACACACACTCCCCCTACAAAAGCAGGAAAGGTGGTGTGACTCAGTGATAGAGCACTTGCCTACCATATTCAAAGGCCTTGGGTTTGATCATCAGTACTGTAAAACAAAACAATTCAGTCATTTACATATCAACATCTCAAGTTCACCTACTATGATACCTGGCCTTAGGGATACTGAAATAAATAGAGGAAAAACTTAAACATATTTGGGTTTGAAGATTAAAGAACAAGAGATCATAGTTTTGAGGAGAGCACTAAGGAAGCTACTGTATCTTAATTTACCAGGGAAAGCTATTGCCTTTTTGATCCAGAGCAAGGACAAAGGAGATTGTTGGGAAAGCAGATATTTGGACATAAGAGTTTTACTAGCTTTACTATTTGGCCATCTATATGTCAACACTGTTTTTCAAAGCATCTGCTAAAATGTACAATTTATTCCATTCATTATTTTATTCCATCCATCCTCACAGCCACTTTACTTTTTTTTTTTTCTGAGCACTGAGAATTTAAACCAGTGTGTTGCATTTGTGAAGAGCTCTATCACTGAGCCAGGTCCCTAGGCTTTTTCAATTTTATTTTGAGACAGAGTCTCCTAAATTGCCCAGGCTGGCTCTGAAGTTTTGATCCTTCTGCCTAAGGCTCCTGAGTCCTGGGACTAAAGGTGTGTGCCACCTGGCATTAAAGGTGTGTGCCACTACATCTGGCATACTTCTCCCTTTTTAAAACATCAACTGTCAGGAATTTAGCACAATGGCTCAGTGGCTGCAGCACCTCCCTTGCAAGCATTAAGTCCGGAGTTCGATCCCCAGTACCAAAAAAAAAAAAAAAAAAAAAAAAAAAAGTTACTTGTCTTTAACTCCTTTCTATCACTGAAAACTCCAAAGAATTCATCAAAGTTTTAGACAAACCTCATTTCTGCTTTGTACTGATATCCCAAGAGGAAGCAGTAATGGAAAGGTAAAGGTAGTATGCATATGCTTTGTTTTCTAAGTGAGACTGTCAGTCACTAAAAGATGTCTAAATTCTAGAACATTACCCCTTCCCAGAGCTTGTATGTGGTAGGATTCTTCTTGATATAGGGCCTAGGAAGAAAGGGACAGTGAGAAGATGCAAACACGGCTCTGACCTCCAAGAGAGCAGGGGACAGCCCAGAACAAGAGAATATAAATTACAGAACACAAAGTGACAAGGTCCTAACAAAAGCCTGACCAACCATTACCCCAGCTCTCTAGAGGTTGGTTGGCAACTGTATCTCACAGAAAATGGAAACATTTGTACCCAGATGCTCCAGAAACAGTGTAGGGGAGAAAGCTGGAGATTTAGCTCAGTGGTTCTGGTACCTGCCTCAGGTTTGGTCCCTGGTACAAAATAATAATAATAATAATCAGTAAGGGTTTTTTGTTTTTGAGATAAGGTCTCACTGTGTAGTTTGGGCGGGCCTTGAACTCACTAGGTATCCCAGCTGGCCTTGAACTCATGGTGATTCTCCTGCCTGACTCCAGAGTGCAGGGATTATAGGCGTGCAACACTAAACACTACTAAACAACCAAATCCTCATTTTTATCAAGCCCAAAGCGAACCATTCTCTTGGGACACCTATATAATGCTCAGGTCTATCTTAAAGATCAGAGTGGCAACGGGTGTCCTGGGGATACTATGGGTCAGAAGAAAGGCAGTTTAGTAGGATTCTAGGCCTGAAAGCGACCAGAGACATGCTAAGCGGACCGATCGGCCTCAGAAGGATGCCCCAACCCCGCACGTGTTCTATCCAGGAAGCGCGGGCCGGGTGCGGAAGAAAAAGGTCTTCCCATCACCCCACGCGGACCAAGGGAAGGGAAGGGTAGAATAGTTACCATGCCATTCCGAGGCTAGCCTTCTGATTGGCCCGAGCTTCTCCTGCCAGTCTCTCTGCTCCAAAGAAGGGGGCGGAGCCTCAGTATGGCGTCACCATTCTTCTCTTCTATCCCGCCCGTTACAAACCAATATAGCCACTGAGCAGCCCGCTTCCAGAGCCCTCTGTGACGCCACGACCCACTCCCAGCCAACCGCCACGCGGAGAGGTGGGACTCCATGTCCCTCCCACCAGTTCTCCCTTTTTCCTCCCCGACTCATAACGCCCCTCCCTTTCCCCCTTCTCTCCTGGCGTAGACCTTCCTTACGTTCTATTTCAAAAGACTCGTAACCCAATGAATAATAACGAGGACCGCGAGTGGCAGCCTGATCTACCAATAGGCATGCGCCGAGGGCGGAGCGCCCAGAGCGAGCCTCTGACGACGGGCGGCGTGTGACGCAGTCGGGGCCTCTACGCTGTGCGCCCGAAGCGGCCGTCGGTAGCGGTGGCGGCGGCGACGGTTTCCTGGTGGCCGCGCGCTGCTCGGTTGGCAGCGGGTGGCGGACGGGCCTGAGCCCTTACTCTGGACACTCCACCATCCCCGACGCACCGCGGTAAGTCGGGAACTGGAGGGCGGCGACCCTGGACCGGCAGGCTCCTCCTCCCCTCCGGGCGGATGGGTGCGCGAGGCGTCCCGGGCCCTCACTGCTCCGAAGTCTCCCGCCCAGCCCTCCTTGCCCATCCTGAGCGAGGGGGCGGGGCCCGCGACCTTCGGCCCCTTGGCCCTGCTGTTCACGCCCGGGGAAGGGAATCGGCACCTGTGAGGTCTAGGCCTGGGGTCTCCTGTGGCGGCCCATCTAGAATGGACTTCATTACCATCATCGTCCTCATTCATTCGCTGGGCAGTGATTAGGAGCCCGACACTTTTTGTGCGAGGGCGGCTCCTTAAGACCTAGTGGGGTCTCCCCGCACTTCCTTGACCTGATGCTCGACGAGCTTTATTTTGTCTTAACTTCTTCGTAGGTCATACAGGGGAGATCTTAGGTGTAGGTTGGCTGAGTAGGAAGTTCATTAGCTTTTGACGGCAATATCTGACAATTAGGGTCGGTTCATGTGGGTAAAAGGTTCTGTACCGGTGTTCCTCATGTTCCATATAAAGGTGAAGGAGAAAGATTGGATTCCTGTAGCCATGAGGACGTTAGAAAATATTTAATTCAGTCTCCCTATGCAAGTTTAATAGATGGAGATAATCGTGGCCTAGACTAAGAGACTGTAGCGAACCCTAGATCTGACTCAGTGTAGAAATTTTCTTGTGCTCCCCCTTCGTGTATATTCCAGTCTCTGGTTATTGAGAGTGAACTTGTCGATGAGTGGTGGGGGAGGTGTACAGAGGCATTGAATACGACTGGCATTTTCGAGTTGTTGCTACCATCTCTTTATGGTAAACTAGACCCTTCATTGGGGTATAACGTAGACTTCGAGCACTAAATTTAAAAGTTGACTAAAGAGTGTTGGAAGTGGATCTGTAAAAGTCGTTCCTGGGCCGGGGATGTAGCCCAGCGGCACAACGCTTGTCTGGCTAGGTGGAGGTTGCGAGTTGTTCCCTGCTACCCAAAACTGTCGATCCTTTTCCTCTAAATCTGAATGGACTTGTGTCCACTGCTGGAGATTCAAAGGAAAGAGTAGTCCGGTTAGGGAGATACCACAGCCTTGGAGTAATTACAGCAGGAAGTATTGACAAGGTTTAGAAAGTCTCAGGGGCTTGGTGGGGCCCACCTATAGAGATTCGAGTCAGGAGAAATGCTGACGCCAGACTGAGCTACACAGGGAGTTCAAAGCAAGAGTGAGTAGCGGGACTCTGTCTCAAAAAAAAAGATTTTGAAGTCAGAATAGTCACTTTATAGATGTACCTTGGAACTCATGCTGACTCTCAGGAATCAATTTCAAGTGAAGTATTGCGGTAAGATAAATCGAAGAAATTAACTGGAAGAAAGAAAATGGCTGTGATTATTCCCTGTCAGTTTTAGAAATTAAGAATGAGACAGTTGTTAACTGGATGGTGGATGTTTCTTGGTGGAAATGAGGTCCTTTGAAAAGCAAAACCGAGTGGTCAGTGGTGATATATGCTTATACTTGGAGCTGTTGGTTAGGCTGAGGCGGAGCATTGAGAGTCCTGTAGTTCTAGACCAGCCTGGACAATGTAGCAACAGTACCTGGACCAACAAAACAAGCACACCTAAAGATTGGACAGTCTGGAAAGTACTGGAATGACAAACTAGTTCTTGGTTTTTTGGTTTTGTTTTTTGAGACAGGGTCTAGCGATGTAGTCCAGGCTGGCCTTGAACTCACTGTGTAGTCCAGGATGGCCTTGAATTTGTGATAATCCTCTTGCCTCAGTCTTGGTGCTGGGATTACAGATATACAGGACCACAACCAGCATTGATAAAACTATTTTTGACTCTTCAGTATTTACTGAAATTAACTTTGTTGGCATTTTGGTCTATTTACATCAGTCAGATCATCACTTTGTTCTTGTTTTATGACAGCAAAAATTAACAAACTATTGCTACATAAGAGCAGAAGAGAACTATAAATATTAACCTGTAAGCATGTTATGTTTTCTGTAACATTTTCTCAGTTCAGGCATCACCCTTTTCTGGGAAGCCTTTCCTGCCTGGCACACTCCCTTTCAAGCTTCCATAACACTTATTTGATACTTCTATTTATAGCACATTTTTTATTTTAGTTGTTTGCTTTATTAAACTAGGGTACAATATTTTTGCCTTAGCATTGTATCTTAAGTTTCTAGGCATGTAGTAGACCCTCCGTTAAATTGTATCTGCTTGAATGAATAAATGAACTGGGGAAGTTAAATCTAAAAGTCTAAAAGTTGTAGTTCTTGAAATACAGGGTCCAAATAAGGGAAGCCATACTGTTTATGCTTTACATGGTATCTTTGTGTTCAACCAGCTCTTAGATATCGTAAGATCAAGTAGAACTTTTAGGAAACCAAATTCACAGCAAAAAAATATTGGTCATATTGGGGTAAGAAACAGTGAGGAGGGGCCGGGGAGTTAGCTCAGTGGTTCCGGCGCCTGTCTTGCAAGCGCAAGGACCCGGGTTCGATCCCCGGTAACCACATAACAATACTGGGCGTGGAGACCCACACCCAGCAGCAACCAGTACCACATACCAGAGTGCCAGGTGTGGTGGCTCACGCCTGTAATCCCAGCACTCGGGAGACAGAGGCAGGAGGATTGTGATGTGAGTTTGAGGCTGAGCTGAGGGCCAGCCTGAACCACAAAGCGAGACCCTGTCTCAAAAAACCTAAAAAAAAAGAAACAGTGAGGAGCTTGGGCGGACAACTCTTTAACATGAACACAGGAGCAAAAGTGACTTTTAATGATGCTGGTAGCTTAGCAAGTGTCTCCTGTCAGTCTCCAGAGCCTGGAATAGAATTTTGCACTTTCTTATATAACTTTTATTTCTACAAAGCTTAATTCCATTGGAGTTTCCCAGGAAATGGTGCAAGTAGTATTTACACAACATAGAAGAGGGCCGGGGATTTACCTCAGTGGCACCTCTCCTACCTCGAAAGCACAAGGTCCTAAATTTGATCCCTATTTGGTACCAACAAAGAAAATTTTCCCCACAAAATAGAGCAGCAGAGAAAGGAAGAGCGAAGAGTTCTGACAGGACTTTCTGAATCCTGCCATGGCTTCTCAGGTACTTTATAAAGAATGCAGTCACAGGCCGGGGATATAGCTCAGTGGTTCCAGCGCCTGTCTTGAAAGCGCAAGGACCCGGGTTCGATCCCTGGTAACCACATAACAATACTGGGCGTGGAGACTCACCCCAGCAGCAATCAGTACCACACACCACAGTGCCGGCGTGGTGGCTCATGCCTGTAATCCCAGCACTCGGGAGGCAGAGGCAGGAGGATTGCTGTGATGTGAGTTTGAGGCTGAGCTCAGGGCCAGCCTGAACTACAAACCGAGACCCTGTCCCCAAAAAAAAAAAAAAAAAAAGCTTAAAAAAAAAAAAAAAGAATGCAGTCACCTCTTAACCCACGTTTGCCTAATAACACAGTTAACCCATAGTTGCCCAATTCCATATACCTTTTATATCATTTTTTATCATTTATATCGTGTTTTTCCTCATCTATGTCTATGACTGTATAATCTTAGATATTTTAGCCCTAGGGGCTTTTTTTTTTTTTTTTTT
>PVIR01000815.1:0-12499 GCA_004026965.1 Petromus typicus | reverse complement strand
GTATCATCCAAAATAAAATTTAAAAGGTAGAAACCATTGTCCATGAAAAAAAAATTTTTTAATTGTTAAGCTCTGACAGTGGGAAACTGAAAAGCTAAGAGGACGAGAATGACTTCTCTGTTTCCCGTTTTGAGTCACTTCTTTACTTTCTTATTCTATTTCTATGGTAGCTTCCCTTTCTCTGAGTTAGGATAAATCAAATTTTTTTTTTATTTGTTTACTTTTGAGATACCAGGGATTGAACTCAGGATTTTGTTTTTGCAAGGCATCCACAGCACCACTGAGCAAAATCTTTGGCACTCAAGATCTTATTCAAATTAAGATATTGGTTGATTCAAACAATTCTGTTTTTGAGCAAGGAGCAAAAGAGCTTGTAGTTGAATTAATGTATTAAATATGATTCCGTTATCTTTACATTTCACTTACATAGTTCATGCATCGGAACTATGCATTGATGGGGAGATCTTGTCCTCTTGTATATAGTAATTTATTTTTAAAATTGACTTTACTGGTATATTTTATATACACGCCACGATCACAATTGCCATTGAGAAGTTGTACCAGTATATAACATGACTTCTCATTTTTTCCCATTCCCCTGTCCCCCATATACACAAACTTTATTTCCTTTTTTTAAAAACTGGTTTTATTGATACATTTTATATACATGTTGTTATCACAATCAACATTGAGAATTTCTACCAGTACATGAAATAATACTTTTTTTCCCCATTCCTTTGCACCCCACCCCCCATAAGCTTTGTTTCCTTTTTTATTTTACCATCAGTTTTTTTCTTTTATTCCTTTACTTACCTCTGCCCCTGTTTTCACATCTATGTCCTATTTATTTCACTTATGAGTATGTCCTCAAGGTATAAATGACTCAAATTTATCATCCTTTTTTTTTAGACAGCGTCTCACTTTGTTGACTGGCCCTGAACTCACTATGCAGCCCAGGCTAGCCTCAAACTCAAAGCAATCCTCCTGCCTTTGCCTCCTGAGTTCTGGAATTACAGGCATGAGCCATCATGCCTGGCATTGACTGGGGCTCAAACTCAGGACTTTGCACTTGCCAGGCAGGCATGATGCTACTGAGCTACATCCCTGGTCCTTAGAGTTTACAGTTAATTTGTTTAATGAGAAGCACATTTTTAGGAGGAAAAAAATTAATTTATGAAACTTTTTAATAATTTAATGATAGGGAAGTTATGGACTGAATCCAGAAAATTGAGCGTTCTAGGCAGGTAAGTGCTGTACCACTGTGCTACATCCCTAACCCTTGTTCACTTTTTGTTTTGTGATAGGGTTAAGTTGCTCAGGCTGAGCTCCAGTTTGTGGTCAGTCCTCCTGCCTCAGTTTTCTAGAATGTTGAGATCGTATACACCACTATGTCATTTAAAATTTCTCACCTCATTACTTAAGTCTGAGTAAGTGTAAACTGAAGAGTAGGATAGTACAGTATATTGGAAAATGTGAAGCTGGAGATAAGCAAACAAATTAGGAGGTTATAGCAGTAGTCCATGATAGCAACTGTCATGTTTGTATTCTCTGGACAACTTTAAACTTTTAAAATTTATGACTGCAAACAGCTTTTGCTTACATGAGTTGATACGAGAAATTAAAACTGAAAAAGATTGTAAAAGATTATTGATTTTAAAAAAACATTATGGGAGAGTGAAGGATACAAGGGAAGGAAAAGAGAGGGAATTTTTTTAAAAAGAAGGGAATAGAGGGGCCGGGGATTTAGCTCAGTGGTTCTGGCATCTGCCTTGCAAGTGCAAGGGCCCAGGTTCAATCCCTGGTAACCATATACAACCATGCTGGGTGTGGAGACTCACACCCACCAACAATCAGTACCATATACTGTAGTGCCAGGCATGGTGGCTCACACCTGTAATCCCAGCACTTGAGAGGCAGAGGCAGGAGAACTGCTGTGAGTTTAAGGCTGAGCTCAGGGCCAGCCTAAACAACATAAGTGAGACCGTGTCTCAAAGAAAGGGAAAAAAAAGGAGAAGAAGAAGGAAATAAAAAGGAAAAAATGGAAGCAAAGTTTTGTAAATGGGGAAGTGAAGAAGGGTTGAAGAGAGAGGAAGGAATGAGAAAAAGAATTAAGACTATTATATACAGGTACAAAGTCCTTGTGATGAATATGATCATTATATGTGGGAAGTATTAACTAATAAAAATAAATTAAAAAAAAAAAAACACTTGCTTTGGACACAAGATCTCTGTAGCCCAGGCTGACCCTCAGACTCTTGCCTGAGCCTCTGAGTGCTGGAATTATAGGCATGTAGTACTATGCCTGGCTTGATTTTTAAAAATTTTTGTTAATAACAGTTTTATGAATAATAACTTTTCAGATTATATTTTTCTTTGACACATTTTAAAGGTTTGTTGTAGTATAGATTCGAAATTGTGTAATTGAATATATGTAGTCTGTTAAAATTCATTGGTTTGGAGCTGAGATGTATGTAGCTCGGTAAGAGAGTTGTTTGTCGATTAAATGTGTGGCTCTGCATACAGACACAAAGGGTGAAAGATCACTGGTCCATCTCTAACTTCGTTTTGTTACTCATGTGTGATTTTATAATGTCATGCATTGGTTATTTGGAAGCTACTGCTTTCTTTTTTTCCTTTCCTGTTTTTTTTTGGAACCAGTGATTGGATTTTGGATTTTGCGCTTGCAAGGCAGGAGCCAGAACCACAGAGATAAATCTTTGGCCCAGTTACTGGTTTCTCCAGTATACAGATCATCTACATGTTCACATTTAATCATACAGTTGTTACTGTTGCTAGCATTTTTATTAGAGGAGTCCACAAATTGTACAGCTAACCAAGGTGGTGGCACATGCCTATAATCCCAGTTTTCTCAAAGGCTGAGGCAGGAAGGTCACAAGTGAAAGCTCAGTTTAACAAGATTCTGTCTCACAATAAGAAATAAAAAGGGTTTGGTGTGTAGCTCTGTACAAAGGCCTTGGGTTCAATCTTTGGAACGAAAAACCAAAACAGAATGTGATGGATGAGCTTACAGTGGCAAACATGGGTTTTCAAAATTCTAATTTTTGCCAAACATGGTGACACATGTCTGTAGCCCCAGCATGTAGGGAAACAGAGGCAGGATTGCCAGGAGTTAAAGACCAGCTTGGACTACATAACACAAGACTGTCCCAAAACAAAAAAAGAGGTATGTTGAGGGTGTAATTCACTGTAAAGGCCTTGGGTGCAGTCTTCGGTGTTGCCCTGAAAAAGAGGGAGGAGGTAGTTGAGGGGAGGGATTGAGCACATGAAATTGGGCTCTCTGCTCAAGAAGAAAGAAATGATTCTTCATAAATATGTATTGCATTCACTCACTCATCACATTACTCTTCCAACTCAAAGGTTTCTAGCATCTGTTAGGTCAGCCACTTAACCCTCTTACCAGAGTGAGCGTGATAAGCAATAGGGGAATTAATTTGTGAGTAGAAAGAGTTGGAATAAGAGGTGTCAGGTGAGCACAAGAGAATAGGTGATAGGGCTGGGATTTAGCTCAGTGGTTCTGGCGCTTGTCTTGCAAGTGCAAGGGCACAGGTTTGATCCCCTGGTAACCATATATAATACTGGGTGTGGAGACTCACAACCAGCAGCAATTAGTAACACATACCACAGTGCCGGGTGTGGTGGCTCACGCCTGTCATCCCAGCACTCGGGAGGTAGAGGCAGAAGGATTGCTGTGATGTGAGTTTGAGGCTGAACTCAGGTTTGTTGACTGGCCCTGAACTCACTATGCAGCCCAGGCTAGCCTCAAACTCAGGTTAAAGTTTCAGTGCCAGCCTGAACTACAAAGCGAGACCCTGTCTCAAAAGAAAAAGGTGCTAGGACCCACTGTAATGGTGCATGTACATGGGGTTTGTGTCCACTGTTCACCCTGGTGTTTTAGGGTTGTGCCAAGTGGTCAGTGGATAAAAACCTGGGTAATTAGAAATCATTGTGTGTGGAGTTCAAGTTAGAGGTTGATGAACCTAGGTTTAGAGTGAGGGGAAATTATTCTTTTTCTGTTAAAAAATTGTAGGATATTTGTTGAAGAACAAAGCCAACAAAAACCAAAAATCTGCTTTAGAAAGCTGTAGTTTGAAGCAGCTTTGTCTTAACAGGGTTTGGGTGTGGGTCATGTAATCCCTTTTTTGAGAAATTGACTGCCTATAGTTATGCAGTCACAAGTGACAGAGGTTTTTTTCTTTTTATCTTATCTTAATTTTTTGTTTTTAATTGATTTGAAGTTTACAGAAAGTTGCAAAGATAGTAGTTAAATGGGAGGTTTTAACACAGATTTGTCTTACTCCAAAACTAATATATTCTTTTCACTGTTTGTAAAATGATGAGCACTGTGCTAAGGGATGAAGAAAATTCTGCTCAGTACTGTGAAAGAAGCTGTATTTGTTAATATGAGTCAATAAAAATTACACCCAGGTGAACAAAGTCAGAATGCTTTTTATCAGAGTAGCAAATAGTACATGCTCTCAAGTGCCAGGTTTAACAACAAATTTATTGCACAACTAAATAACAGCTGGGAGATACTGATTTATGTAACAAGCTGGAAAGGGGGGGAGGGAAATGTTTTTATACTGATAAGAGCCTAATGGCTCTAATCTAGAGCAGCCTTATGAAGCAGGAGAGGCTTGAACAAAGTTCATTATTTTTAACCTCTAGATTTTTTTAGTTCTAATTTTTATTAGTATATATTTGCAGTACATCATTACATTCATTTAGGGAGTTGATTTATGCACGTTATGTGACACATCTTTTTGAGCAATAATTTTTTTGGAGGAAAAGAGATGTAAGTTTTTAGAGAAGGAAGTAAGTGCTCTAAAAAGGGAATGACTTGATCAGGGAAACATCATAGGAAAACTAGTGTGAAGCAGTTAGAAGGTACCAGATAGTCTGGCTGGAACATGTGTAATGCTAAGTAAGAACAGTCTAATCTCTTCCTAGAATTTTACCCAACCCCACTTTCTTATCTTTGTCTCTCATCCAAGGCAAAAAATTAAGTCATTTTTTTCTATTCAGTTTAACTGGGTAGTAATTTGACCTTTCCTAGTATTTGGTGAATATTAGATAAGTAAATATATCAAAAATATATGTAAAGTAAAAATTTCTGATCCATTCATTGATGAGTGTTTTTGCTCTTTACTGACTTTGCTGTAAAGGATCTCCGTGAAATGGAAAGGAAAAATTACTTCCCAGTTAGAGTACAGCAAGCTGGAAATATTTTAGTGATTTAGAAAGCACTTAAAGTTGGTGATTAGGGCTGGGGGATATAGTTCTTTGCCCGCCTGGCAAGCATGACGTCCTGGTACCAAGAAGAAAAAAAAAATGGGGGATTAAACTCCCAGGGCTTCATTGCACAGGCCTATATTCTCAGTCTTTTTTTTTTTTTTTAGTTTTTTGAGACAGGGTCTCACTTTGTAGTTGAGGTTGGCCCTGAACTCAGTCTCGAACTCAGCAATCCTCCTGCCTCTGCCTCCCAAGGGCTAGGATTACAGATTTGAGCTGCTATGCCTAGCAGCACTGTGGTATGTGGTACTGATTGCTGGTATGCGTGAGTCTCCATGCCTGGTATTGTTGTATGTGGTTACCGGGAATCAAACCCAGGCCCGTAGATTTGCAAGACAGTCACAGGAACCACTGAGCTAAATCCTGATCCTACATTTCCAGTCTTTATTGGTTGTTTGTTTGTTTCTTGATATGGTGTTGCTGTATCACAAATTTTCCAGGTAGAGTTGGAATTGAGGATCTTCCTTCATAGCCTCCCAGAATGCTTGGATTACAAGATGTTCACGCCTGGGAAGAACTCATAAATATTATTGTATTAGTTCTTTTAGTAGATACCAGTTTGGACCAGGTTAAAGTGTTGAAAGGATTAAGACTTGAATAAGTTTTAGGCTTATTCAGTTTACATCCTGTGGACCACTTGATCTCTCTCTCTCTTTTTTTTAATAGGTGTTTTTGTTTTTGTTTTTGTTTTTGTTTTTTGAGACAGGGTCTCACTTTGTAGTTCAGGCTGGTCCTGAGCTCACTATGTGGCCCAGGCTGGCCTTGAGTTCACAGCAGTCCTCCTGAGTGCTGGGATTACAGGCGTGAGCCACCATGCTCCCGCATTGTGGTGTGTGGTACTACTGATTGCTGGTGGGCATGAGTCACCACAGCTGGCATTGTTGTATGTGGCTACTGGCAATTGAACCTTGGACCTTGCACTTGCAAGGCAGGAGCCAGAACCACTGAGCTAAATCCCGGCCCTTTTATTTTTAGTTTATTTATTTATTTATTTATTTATTTTTCTTTATCTTTATTGGTACATTGCATACACGCATCATGATTGCACTCCATAATGGGGATTTGTACCAGTATAAGACACAACTTAATTCTCATTTTTTCCCATAGCCCTACCCATCCTACCACCCCCCCATATACATAAAATTTGTTTCCTTACTTTTTTGTTACACTCTCATCATTTTCCCCCCTTCACCCTATTTTACATTGAGCATTTTCTACTTCACAATATATAACATACAATTTTAGGACTCATTTACATCTTTATTTTCTCATACCAGAGAAAAGATGCAATATGTACCTATCTGTGACCTATTTATTTCACTTATGAGGATATCCTCAAGGTATGTCCATTTAAGTAGAAATGACTCAAACTTATCATTTTTTATGGCAGAGTAATACTCCACCCTGTAGAAGAACCACAGCTTTTTTATCCAGTCTCCAGTTGATGGACACTTGGGTTGTTTCCAAGATGTAGCAATCACAAATTGGGCTGCTATAAACATGGGTGCACATATGTCACTGTGATATAAGTCTTTTAATTCTTTTTTGTGTATATACCTAGCAGGGCAATGGCCGGGTCAACTGGGACCTCCAATCCTAGCTTTTTGAGGAATCTCCAAACTGATCTTCACAGGGATTGTACGAGTCTACAGTCCCACCAACAGTGGAGAAGGGTTCCTTCTTCTCCACAGCCTCGCCAACATTTGCTGTTGGCTGAATCAAATGGCAACCGTTCTATGTGGAGTGAGATGAAATCTCAGTGTTGTTTTCATCTGCATCTCTAGAATGACTGATGATGTTGAGCATTTCTTCTTATGCTTCTTAGCTGCTCTTCTTCCTCTGAAAAATATCTGTTCATTTTTGAATTGGGTCTTTAAATTTGGATGGGCTGATTTTTTTGAGCTCTTTATATATTCTAGATAGTAGCCCTTTGTCTGAGGAACAGCTAGTAAAGATGTTTTCTCACATCGTTGGTTGCCTTTTTGCTCTGTTGGAGGTTTCCTTTGTTGTGCAGAAGCTTTTTAAAAGAATGAGGTCCCATTTGTTGATTTCTTCTGCCAATTCCTATACTATAGAAATTTTGTTCATGAAGTCTTTGCCTAAGCCAGTATCTTCGAGAGTTTTACTTAACCTAATTTGCAACAGGTTTAGAGTGTTTTAATATTTAGGTCTCTTATCCACTTTGATTTTAGGTTGGTACACAGGGAAAGAGTTAGATCCAGTTTTAGTCTTTGGCAAGTTAAAGCCCAGTTTTTCCAGCACCATTTGTTAAAGAGGCTATCTTTCCTCCATTGAGGATTTTTGGCTCCTTTGTCAAAGATGAGGTAGCTCACTGTATCTGGAGTAGTTTCTGGATCTTCTAGTCTACTCCTTTGATCCTCAGGTCTGTTACTTTGCCAGTACCGTGCAGTTTTTATCATGGTGGCTTTAATAGTATAGTTTCAGGTTCGGAGTTGTGATACCCCCCACCATGTCCCTGTTGCTTAGAATTGCTTTGGCTATTCTACGTATTTTGTGGTTCCAGATGAAAGTTTGGATTTTTTTCTCTAGATTTGTGAAATATACTGTTGGGATTTGAATCAGGATTGTGTTGAATGTGTAGAGTAGATTTGGGAGTATAGCCATATTTTTAGTTTTTTGAGACAGGGTCTCACTTTTTAGTTCAGGCTGACCCTGAACTCACTATGTAGCCCAGGCTAGCCTCGAACTCCCAAGAGCTGAGATTACAGGCATGAACTACCATTCCCAACACCCTCTTTCTCTTTTTAGTGTTGTAATAAAAATATTTGTAAAAGGAAATTTTGTTACCTGTGGACATTAACCGTATTACACATTTTATCTGTGGCCTAAGACTGTTTCTCTCTCTCTTTTTTTTAACTGTAGGTGTTTTCCCAAAGCTACATTTTTTCATTATACATCCATCATTATACTGTAACCTTAAAAGGCAATGTACATGGATTGGGAGAAAATAAATTAAAAGTCCATATCATGGGTAAGGAGGCTTTCGTGTAGAGCACAGCTGAGATTCCAGCAATAGGTGGTTTGAGAGGTACTGGATAAGGATGTCTGCTAACAAAGATTCCAGCACGGTGGTTGATTGGTCTGTAGTACTTGAAAGAGTTTGAGTGTTTAATGTTTTTTTTTTCCCCTTAGTGTTTAGAATGTTGTCATTGTCCTGCAACAGATAGAGCTATCATATCCAGGAAAAATGAGGGAGGGAACCACAGAGGGAGCCTGAGATCTAAATGCAAGCATTCAGAGGTGATTGGCTTATAGTGCCCGGGAGGAGGAGAAGGCTTAGCCATCTCGATTAGCCATCTTCGAGCATTGGGTCTAGCACTTTTGGGTGATCTGCGCCAAGGATTTGTAGGGTTGCTATGCTTTTGTCAGACTATACTGAGATCTGTTGGCTCCAGACTGCAGTCATCTCCCTTTCAGCAGTGTGGCGCTGACCTGCATGGTCCCGGGCTCTATGGAGCAGGCACTGCTCTAGCCCTGCTTGTTCTGTGTGGATGGCACTTGGACCCCACTTCATCAGCTGCTCTGTGACCTGCACCTGAGCCAGACATAGCATCACTTAAGCAATCTTTCCTCTAGTTCTTAATTTTCTCAAGGATATCTAGGTTTTCTTTTCAGATGCTATCATCAGATTTCTTGCTCTCAGCTGGCTTTTCCTGTTTAATTTTATAGTGACCCCAAGTGCCTGTGTCCTCAGGCATCTACTGATCTTCATCTTTTTTTTTTTTTTTTCTTTTTTTTTGAGACAGGGTCTCACTTGATAATTCAGTCTGGCCTTGAGCTCACTATGTAGCCCAGGTGAGCCTGGAACTCACATCCTGGAACTCCTGCCTCTGCCTCCCGAGTGCTGGGATTTTTGAGCCACCATACCCAGCACTGTGGTATGTGGTACTGATTGCTGGTGGGCATGATTCACCACTCGTGGCATTGTGGTTACTGGGGATCGAACTTGGGACCTTGTATTGGTAAGGCAGGCACCGGAACCAGTGAGCTAAATACCTGGTCCAGGATTTCTTTTACATCCACCAGTCTCTCCAAGACAGCAACCAAGTTAAGAGTCATCAGACTTGGACCAGCTGCGGGGTACAGGATTAGATGAAGTCTGAGGGAATGTGGTGCTGCCTCCACCCCAGCCAGCAGGAACTCGCAGTTGAGCTCGTCCAAGCTGGTGCTGGCAATGCTGAAGAGCTCGAGAATGGTGGAAAACAGCTTCAGCTCCTTCCTCAGGCAGGGCCCGGCCTTGGGCCACCCCTGGCCCCCTAGCTGCTGCCTCAGCCCCCACTGCTGCCAGCCCTGTGGCTGCTGTATCCTCTGCCCACTGTCTCCGAAGTCCACACTTCCTCCAAGACAGTTCCCCTTCACTGAGTGCCACATTGGCAGACCAAAAGGAAGGTCCCCCATGGTAGATGTCCTATACCTTCAGTCTCTTAATTCATCTTTCTTTTAATGGGAAGATGTGGTTTAGGCAAAATCTCTTATAGTCTAGATCTTTTAGAATTGTTGATGATAGAGAAAACAAAGTATAGAAAAGATTGAATCCTCTGAAATTTTCCCCCCATGTCTTTATTTCCCTTTCATGAATTTGCTGTGTATTTTTCTAGTCTCTATGTTAACTTGGGGGCAGTACTAGGGATTCAATGCAGGACTTTCACACTGGGCTACATCTCCAAGCCTTTTTATTTGAAGAGAGTTTCCCTGAGTTGCCCACATGGAGCTTGCATTTGGCAATCTTCCTTCCTCAGCCTCTCAGAATGCTAGAATTACAAGGATGTGGCACATTTTTTTCTTTTTTAAAATTTATTTGACAGTGCTGGAACTCAAACCTAAACTCTCATGTGTTAAGCATTGAACTGCATCTCTAGTTTCTTGCTCTTTACTTTTATTACTTGTATGTACCCGTAAAGAAATGTGTTATCCTAAACCAGGGATGTAGCTCAGTGGCACCGCACCTGCCTGGCAAGTGCAGGGTCCTGAGTTTGATCCCTAGTACCGCAAAACAAAAAAAGTATATTGTCTGTCTTATAGACGATCTATCGAATGTATCTCTTTGTGCAATTTACCGTTAAAATTTTCTAAAATAGGGCCAGGGAGTTAGCTCAGTGGTTCCGGTGCCTGTCTTACAAGCGCAAGGACCCGGGTTCAATCCCCCGGTATCCACATACCATACTGGGCGTGGAGACTCACACCCAGCAGCAACCAGTACCACATACCACAGTGCCGGGCGTGGTGGCTCACGTCTGTAATCCCAGCACTCGGGAGGCAGAGGCAGGAGGATTGCTGTGATGTGAGTTGAAGGCTGAGCTCAGGGCCAGCCTGAACCACAAAGCGAGACCCTGTCTCAAAAAACCTAAAAAAAAAAAAAAAAAAAAAATTTCTAAAATAACTATCAGAGTGTACTTTATCCAGACTTGGTCTACGTATTTTAGCTACCCCTTTCCCCCATTTCTTTCATTTTACTTTTTAAAATTTGAGTCATGTCTTGTTATGTTGTTTAGGCTGATCTTGAACTTCTATGCTCAGGCTCTCTGCCAGGTTGCTGGGATGACAGCACATGTGCTGCCATGCCTGGTTATCCATTTTTTTTAAAAAAAGAGGTACGAGAAATTGAACCCAGGGCCTCATACATGCTAAAAAAGCAATTTACTACTAAGCTACTTCCTCAAGTTGTGTTTTTTAAATTTTTATTAGTACCTGTTTCTAGTACATGAGTACATTCACCATCTCCCTCTCAGACCACATTTTCTTGCTGTGCCCATGTGGTCATCATGATAGTACATGTATGAATGTGCTTAATTTTTAATACTATGTCTTGGCTCCATACTTAACCACAATGTTCTGATGCTTTTTTCTTTGGTCAGTTATTTTGTTTTACTTGTAGTACTAGCAGTTGAATCCACAGTCTTACACATGCTAGGCAAATGCTGTATTTTGGGCTACATTCTCTGCCAGTTAATTTAGATTGTGGCACCATCACTACATAATAAACTATAAACATATTTAATATATGCCTTCCATATGAGGGAAACTGAGCTTGATGCTAATACAAGGCCAGATAGAATAGCTACACAAATATTCATTCCTCCTGTGTACCTTACTTACACTTTCCATTTTTCTTTCTAGCCCTTTAAGGCCCAGTTCATAAATTAAATCACCACTGGAAGTTTTTTCACATTTTCCATTCATTCTGACCTGATTATGACTTCCTGTCTAATCTCTTGGGGTTTGCATACTCTCTGAAGGTGTTATTTATTTACTTAATTGCTTGTTTAATGGGGCCATGCTGTGTCACCCAGAGTGGCCTCAATCTTATGATTCTTGTGCCCTGCCTCCCAAGCAGCTGGGATTATAGATGTGTGCCACCAAAACCCACTTTGATTTTTTTTATTTTTGTTTGTTATTTATTTATTTATTGAGATAAGGTCTCCCTATGTAGTTCTTGTTGGCCTCAAACTCTGTGGGATCCTTCTGCGTTAGCCTTCCAAATGCTGGGGTTACAAGCATGCGCCACCACACCTGGCTCTCTGGATTTTTAGTGTGTGCATCCATTCTCTGATTATCTCAGAAGTTAGAGACACAAAACCTTCTGGCCCACATAGCTGAGAGGAATGGGTAGTATCATGGCACTTCGGAGTGTGCATGCCTTTGCTACAGGGAGTATTTACTGACTGAGCTATGGGCTGTCAATGGCATGAAGTTATTGCATTCCTGTTTACTTAATCATTAGGTTTGTCCATAAGAAGCCAAGTCATACTAGGTGCGTTCTGAGAGGCTGAGGCAGGAAGATCAAAAGTCCAACCCTGCCTAGGTAATTAGTGAACAAGTGTTTTTAAATAAATAGTAAAAGGACTGGGGGATGTTTAGCGAAAATGCCCCGTGTATAATCCCCTGCCAAAAGCAAAGCTGATTTTTTTTCTATATTCTTACTTTACTTTTGTTTTTTGGTCCATGGCTTTGTACATTTTTTTTTTTTTTTTTTTTTTTAGGTTTTTTGAGACAGGGTCTCGCTTTGTGGTTCAGGCTGGCCCTGAGCTCAGCCTCAAACTCACATCACAATCCTCCTGCCTCTGCCTCCCGAGTGCTGGGATTACAGGCGTGAGCCACCACGCCCGGCACTGTGGTATGTGGTGCTGGTTGCTGCTGGGCGTGAGACTCCACACCCAGTATTGTTATG